>MU757606.1:19715-34334 GCA_026770625.1 Nicotiana glauca | reverse complement strand
TTATATTATCTTATTAAACTTAAAAGTCTTCTGCATTTATTAATTGTTGACAGTATATTTTATTGGTGATGTTGATAGAGAATGTATAATGTTTGGCTGGCCTAGCTCCGTTAGTAGGCGCCATCACGACGCCCGATGGTAGGACAAATTCGGATCGTGACAACTCCATTCAGATAAAAGTAAAATAAAACTTTTACATGAAGTGTATGGGGAAGCGGCAGAAGAACAAAACGAAGTTTTCACGTATGTAGGTTATTATATAGGTTATATTTGGGATGCCGTTTTGAGAATTTATATCGGTTATTAGACTTCACGTAGAATTCGATTACAGAATTATGTGAGAAAGATGCTTTGCTATTGTTTAAAATAAAAAAGGTAAAGAGTAAAATAGAATTATAAAGTAATAAGCTAAGGCATAATTAGAAAGAAAAATAGGAAACGATCCCACCACACCAAATCGGTTGTTTCAAAAAATGGGACTTTTTATTGTTCTGGAACAATGGATTTAACAATACAATACAACCAATTTTAACTAAACAATCAAAACAAACATTGTTCCATGAAAACAATACAATACGATACAATGGTTAACAACCATTCAAACAAGCTGTAAGTCCCAAAACTCAGAGAAGGCAGCGAATGTTCACTCGCCTCCCTCACAAAATCACACACATTTCAGCCCAAAATCCATGGCGAGTGATTCCACTCCCTTAACCACGCGTTCATCCTTCTCTCCTCATCACCATTTCTAATGGTTTCTGACACCGAAGATTCTCCTTTCCTTCACTCGCTCGATTTGGAGATAAGGCACGCGATTGGAAGGTCCTAGAGACGATTTGTTGGATGAATGTGAGGCGTTGAATTGATTTCGTTCAATCCGAGTCCCACATTCATCAAGGGTTCGTTTTCATAAGGGACCGGATCCGATTTTGAAGAGAGAGGAGATTTTCAAGGACTCGGGTAAAATTTTGGAGAGAAAAAGGTTGAAGGGATTTTTTCTTTAACTTCTAATTTCTGGCCTCTGAATATTTTTCTTGGAAGAGTTGGTCTAAGAGGTTCAGAAAAGCACATAGATTTTAATTTCTGACTTTGGTTTTTGAGTGCAAGAAGAGATAGAAATGAGCTGAGGTCTTTCAACTGGTGGCGAGATTTAAGTTCGTCGACTTTGATTTTCTACTGCTGTCCTGCTATCTACTGTTGAACCTCGCTAGGATTTTTGGAATCCGAAGGTGTATTCACTGCTTCTTCTGTAATTGTTATAAAAGAAGTTTGAAAGTTCAGGTTCAATCTCTTTTTCTTTTGCATTTCTGTTTTTATTTAATTGTTCTTGAATTGTAGATTCTGTCCAAAATGGTTTGTTTTGTTCTGTGATCGAACTTCATGGAGTCGTTTGGGTTCATCGTTTAATCCTGATTCATAGTCGAAACGATTTGGTGCATTATTCTCGCTAATGAGTCTCTTCTCAATGGTGTGATGTATTTGAGTAAGTTCAGTTAGTAGAAGTTGATTTTGAGTGGTCGTTTTTTAGGCTGATATGGTTTAACTGTTATCATGATGTCGCGTCTTCGTTTGAGTCCAGACCTCGTCGATTTCAAAGAGTTGTTACAGTTTGGTTTGCATCAGTTGAAACGTTTAGGCTTAAGTTTCTTGTTCTGCTTAAATTTTTCAAATGGCGTTCCTGTAAGGGGTTGTCGGAATGGTTGATTCATTTGTCTTGATTTGCCGATTCATCTTCTACAAATTCGTTGATGTAGTTGGTAGGTTTACAGTTTGAAATTGCTTTTTTCTGTTATTTGTCGAGGTTTTCAACTGAATAGATGCTCTGTTTGTGTAACAAATCCTCTGCTGCTTTCCTTAGCAGAAGATTTCTCTGTTTCTGCTAATGTTCGATGCGTTTGAGGCTTCATTTCATTCGATCAGAGTTCATGTTGGATATTTCCGATTTAGTACTGAGGCAGTACCTTTGTTAGCCAGTTAAGGAAGTTAAATGTGAATTTCCATGAGCATATTGTTCCTTCCTGGACTGAGTGATTTCCGGTCTCCTATTGTCAGTGATTCATTGGTGTTATTGAAGTCAAGCTTTGAGCGAGCTTGTTTGCCTTTTGTGTTCCATGTCTCTTTATAATGCACATGTTAGTGTTGTTATGCTCTCCTAGCCACTGTTAGATAATATGGATTGGTCTCTCCTGGGAATGTCTATTAAGCATGTCACTAGTATTAATAAATGCAAATTGATTGAGTTTAGTCATTCATGTCATGGACTTTGTTTGATTACTGAGAAGAAGTATGTAAGTATGCATGTTGTGGAGTCGCACTTTGATTCATTGTTTCCATCTTTGCTGGGATTGTCCTAATTGAAAATAAGTCAATCGTCAGCTAAGAACTCCAGCTTTCATGTCGTCAAAAATAAAATTGGTAGCCAACATTCCTTGAGTGTTTGTCTAACTTTGAATGCCTAAACCATTAGCCTAATTTTGTGAAGAATTGATGTTCAAATATTTCTGGTGTGAAAGGCTGCACATGTGTAATTCTTAATGTATTTGAACATTGGATTAAGAGGAATTCCAAAAGAACGATTCAAGTATGAACGATAAAGTAGGGGGATTTATATAAATCAGTCTTTAGGGGGTTCTGCTGCTTCCCACTTTATCTTATTTCATTAGTTATCCTTTTCTTGTTAAATTGTTTTCTGAGGGACTTATATGCTTACTCATTTGGGATTTTCCATTTTGCTTTATCTTGAATGCTTGAATGGGCCACGTGGTTTGGTAAAGGCCTAGCCCATTAAGATTTAATTGTTCACACGCTTAGGCATTGGGGGGCAATTGCATCTATACTCGTTTTTTGTGTCACATTTTAACCTATGCCCGCTTTGCAAAAAAAATTGCAATCGTACCAGCTTTTTCGCATAACTTCAGCACACGGGGCTGAAGTAGCAAAGGCAATCACACAAAACTTCAGCATTTTAGTAGCCGGGCCAGAAGTTCAGCTCTAGAGCTGAAGTTTTTGTTTAGTAGCCCCAAAACTTCAGCTCTAGAGCTGAAGTTTTTATTTTATAACTGGCAAACTTCAGCTCTAGAGCTGAAGTTTTTATTTTATAACTGGCAAACTTCAGCTCTAGAGCTGAAGTTTTTATTTTATAACTGGCAAACTTCAGCTCTAGAGCTGAAGTTTTTATTTTATAACTGGCAAACTTCAGCTCTAGAGCTGAAGTTTTTATTTTATAACTGGCAAACTTCAGCTCTAGAGCTGAAGTTTTTATTTTATAACTGGCAAACTTCAGCTCTAGAGCTGAAGTTTTTATTTTATAACTGGCAAACTTCAGCTCTAGAGCTGAAGTTTTTATTTTATAACTGGCAAACTTCAGCTCTAGAGCTGAAGTTTTTATTTTATAACTGGCAAACTTCAGCTCTAGAGCTGAAGTTTTTATTTTATAACTGGCAAACTTCAGCTCTAGAGCTGAAGTTTTTATTTTATAACTGGCAAACTTCAGCTCTAGAGCTGAAGTTTTTATTTTATAACTGGCAAACTTCAGCTCTAGAGCTGAAGTTTTTATTTTATAACTGGCAAACTTCAGCTCTAGAGCTGAAGTTTTTATTTTATAACTGGCAAACTTCAGCTCTAGAGCTGAAGTTTTTATTTTATAACTGGCAAACTTCAGCTCTAGAGCTGAAGTTTTTATTTTATAACTGGCAAACTTCAGCTCTAGAGCTGAAGTTTTTATTTTATAACTGGCAAACTTCAGCTCTAGAGCTGAAGTTTTTATTTTATAACTGGCAAACTTCAGCTCTAGAGCTGAAGTTTTTATTTTATAACTGGCAAACTTCAGCTCTAGAGCTGAAGTTTTTATTTTATAACTGGCAAACTTCAGCTCTAGAGCTGAAGTTTTTATTTTATAACTGGCAAACTTCAGCTCTAGAGCTGAAGTTTTTATTTTATAACTGGCAAACTTCAGCTCTAGAGCTGAAGTTTTTATTTTATAACTGGCAAACTTCAGCTCTAGAGCTGAAGTTTTTATTTTATAACTGGCAAACTTCAGCTCTAGAGCTGAAGTTTTTATTTTATAACTGGCAAACTTCAGCTCTAGAGCTGAAGTTTTTATTTTATAACTGGCAAACTTCAGCTCTAGAGCTGAAGTTTTTATTTTATAACTGGCAAACTTCAGCTCTAGAGCTGAAGTTTTTATTTTATAACTGGCAAACTTCAGCTCTAGAGCTGAAGTTTTTATTTTATAACTGGCAAACTTCAGCTCTAGAGCTGAAGTTTTTATTTTATAACTGGCAAACTTCAGCTCTAGAGCTGAAGTTTTTATTTTATAACTGGCAAACTTCAGCTCTAGAGCTGAAGTTTTTATTTTATAACTGGCAAACTTCAGCTCTAGAGCTGAAGTTTTTATTTTATAACTGGCAAACTTCAGCTCTAGAGCTGAAGTTTTTATTTTATAACTGGCAAACTTCAGCTCTAGAGCTGAAGTTTTTATTTTATAACTGGCAAACTTCAGCTCTAGAGCTGAAGTTTTTATTTTATAACTGGCAAACTTCAGCTCTAGAGCTGAAGTTTTTATTTTATAACTGGCAAACTTCAGCTCTAGAGCTGAAGTTTTTATTTTATAACTGGCAAACTTCAGCTCTAGAGCTGAAGTTTTTATTTTATAACTGGCAAACTTCAGCTCTAGAGCTGAAGTTTTTATTTTATAACTGGCAAACTTCAGCTCTAGAGCTGAAGTTTTTATTTTATAACTGGCAAACTTCAGCTCTAGAGCTGAAGTTTTTATTTTATAACTGGCAAACTTCAGCTCTAGAGCTGAAGTTTTTATTTTATAACTGGCAAACTTCAGCTCTAGAGCTGAAGTTTTTATTTTATAACTGGCAAACTTCAGCTCTAGAGCTGAAGTTTTTGTTTAGTAACCCGGAAACTTCAGCTCTCTAGAGTTGAAGTTTTTCAGTTATAAAGGGAAGCTGAAGTTTTTTAAAAAATGGGTACGGATGCAAACAAAAAGACAAAGCGGCTACAGGTTAAAGAGGGGTGCCCAAATAGGGCACCCTGTGCAATTTTTACGGCATTGGATTGGTCGAGTGCGGTGAAACCCTTTAGCAGAAGTATCTCATGAGTTCGGGCCTCCTCGCCCATAATTACCAGTTTACAAACTTTGTAGAAAAGCCTTCAGGCCGTTTAAAACACAATTGTAATTATGTATACGTCCGCGTAACATAATTACGATTTTTAAAAAAGAAAACAAAACCGGAGTATGCATTCACGCAACTTTGGCCAAGCTCTCTTAATAATAATAAAGCGTTATTAATTGTGGACACGTCCGCGTGACATGATTTTTGACGCGTCAAACAAATGGGTATACGTATGCGTAACCCATTTCAAGATAATTTTCTAATCAAAAACGGTGAAAAAGGCAAAAGCACATCGGTTCTAAAACGAGTAATTAGACAAATTAATAAGCCAAGTATGATCAAAGTGATCGTGCTAGAACCACGGAACTCAGGAATGCCTAACACCTTCTCCCGGGTTAACAGAATTCCTTACCCAAATTTCTGTGTTCGCAGACCGTATAACAGAGTCAATCTTTCCTCGATTCAGGATTTGAATCGATGACTTGGGACACCATAAATTATCCCAAGTGGCTACTCTGAATTTTCAATAAAATGAATCTCGTTTCGATTGTCCTTTAATTGGAAAAACTCCCTTTATTATACCCTTCCGAGGGTGCAGTAGAAAAAGGAGGTGAGACAAATGTCGTGCAGTTTTCTTCATTGTGCTTATTCGTTTTTACTAGCCGAAGGCATATTGATTGTTCTGGTTATCATTTTCTGTTGTATTTCTCGTATCTTGTACCCATTTAGCATGTCCCTTCCCAATAGTACATGTTTAGCCTGTATTTGTTGTTATCTTGTAAGTACATTGTTATCTGCACAGGCTATTTACGTGGGTGTCTTGTCATAGTTTCGTCACTACTTCGTCAAGGTTAGGCTCAACACTTACGGAGTACATGGAGTCGATTGTACTCATACTACATTCTGCACTTCTTGTGCAGACTTTGGTACTGGCCCAGCTGATGGCGTCCGTAGACCTTGAAGTCCCATTTTATTGCCCCTATTTTACTATTTATTTTCGTTCAAGACAGTTGTATTAATTTCAGACCCTGTTTATAGAGATTCTAGAAGCTCGTGAATTGTGACTCGAGATCGAGATTGTATTAGATATTATGGGCTTTTATGTTATTTCGCCCGCAATTTTTGTTTCATTTTAGCTTAATTGACTTTACTTATTGAAATTAAATAAAATTGGCTTAAAGATTCTCTAACATTGGCTTGCCTAGCAAGTGAAACGTTATGCGCCATCACTGTCGCGAAGGAGGGAATTTCGGGTCGTGATGCTACTATTTGATCATTTGTAAAGAACATTGTAATACTCACCAAAAAGCAATAAACTGTTATTTCTAGGTCTTATCATCATGTTATTCAGTTCTAACATCAGTCGAGGCATTTCTTGGCTCGAGGGTGATCAAACTCCAAGGCTAAGGTTGTCCAATTTGTGTGGTTTGAATTTATTTTCTTATCATTAATCTCAATATTAATATATTTTCTTAATTTGTATCAAGTTATATCACGCATCTGTGTCGTACTATTTTCTCTTTTCGACGTAGGACCTATCTATTAGCCATCATTTTTGTTTTGCATTTTTCCTTCTGCATTTTATGTTCCTATTTTCCTATGATTTCTGTGGTGAAACTATTATTTTCTCCTTTTTTACTTATTATCTTGAGCCGAAGCTCTTCCGGAAACAACCTCTCTACTCTTTCGAGGTAGGGGTAAGGTCTGCGTACATACAACCCTCCCCAGACCCCACTTGTGAAATTTTACTGGATTGTTGTTGTTGTTATTGTTGTTCTGTCACGTATCCTTAAAAACGCGTTTAGATTCAATTATTATTTGATTTTGAAGTAAAGANAAAAAAAAAAAAAAAAAAAAAAAAAAAAAAAAAAAAAAAAAGAGAAGTGCAGCAGCTCCATTGAAGAAAAAAATGAGATCCTAAAAATCCAGCATGCAGCTTCATAGATACAAAACCCAGTGCAAAAGTGCACGTAACTGTGCAATAATATCATTCTGATATATCAGCAACTTAATCACAAAAACTAGTGCAAAAACGAACTTAGCTGTGCAATAACAAGTCTCGTAATGTAATACATACAGAAAAGAAAAGAAAAGACGACATTACCTTGGTCTAAATTTGGTTGAAGAATTAGGAAAGAACAAGGGGGAGGAGAGAAAAGGGTTAGATACTTTGTTCGAAAGAAGAGAATGAAATAAAATTATTGTTAGGGTTAACCCATATACTTTTGGTCTTGTATAGCACGTGATTATGGTGGCCAAAATTTGACTAGTCCTCGTTATCATGTCAGCCCCAAAAGGTGGTAAATGAAAGATATAGTTCGGTCATAGACCGGGCAAAGTAAAAGTGAGTAATTGATAATTCCTATAGTTCACATATAAAAGTTTTAATTACTCTACTGTAAGTTATCTGTTACAAAACAATAAAAAAAACAAGAGCAATATTGCATAGAAAGAGAGAGGGAGAAAATTCTTATTTGATTTTGGGATAAATTACAATGGAATAGAACCCTCTATTTATAGGGAGAGAGTGACTTAGTCACCAAGTAATAAACGCTAAAATCTCTCTAAATATGGATATTCTCCATAAATAGAATTCTATTTATAACACTCCCCCTGAATGTCTATTCAACAGATACTGTGCCTCATTAAAGTTTTAACTAAAATAAAACCCAGTGGGAAAAAATTCTAGAAAAGGAAAAAGAGTACACATATCTACACTATGCCTTTTGGTTGCCTTGTTAAAAATCTTGCAAGGAAAATTCAGTGGGACAAGACCTTGTAAAGGAAAAAGAGTGCAACGCACATTAACTCCCCTTGATAAGAGCATCAATTCACATCCTTGAGCCTATACATTCCAATCTTGTGCACCATCTTCAAAAGATCGTTGGTAGAGATATGATAAACAAACTAGCCATATTAACTTCAACGAATTTGTTTCACCTTGAAATCATCATCTCTGATAGATGTATTGTCTTCATATAATCTTGTTGGAATCATCATTTCAATATCTTCACATAGGGGTGAAAACTCTTGCTATCATATTATCATGCTTATAATTATAGCAAGATACATATATGCACAAATTGCACTGAGGAAGTGGTACTTCAAGATCAAGAATTGTATATGCTTCAAGCAACATAAATCCTTCATGGATTGTCACATAAGTATAGTCATATAAGTCATATAATAGACTTTAATTGGATTCATATCAATTTTTCATGTCATGCTAGACAAATGAGATATAAAAAACTGATTGCACATACCATTGACTTTATACTTTCAAGTGTTTGAACTGCAGGTCCAAAACTACATGTCTTTCATATGAAACAAATTCTACTTGAATTGTTTCTTCAAACTTAAGATCCTCATATATATATATATATATATATATATATATATATAGAGCATTGTCATAGATGTCATCGACAAACATTTTATATCGGTTCCAATCTCTTTATTTTTCATAAAGACATAACATAGAGATCTCTTCATTCATATATTCAGGTACCTGAATCTCTCATGAGATTTTATGAAGTGTTATGTCATGTGATCTTCCAGATCACTTGCCTCCTTTATTATGATCAAAATGATCATTTTCTCATCTTCTTTATCAAGAAGTTTATTTGAAGCCAATTTGTCTATACGCTTTAAGCGTACCATAGATTTTGTCCTTCTAGGACTTATTCTAATAGGAGAATTTGCAGTGAGAATATAACTACTTTCTTTAGGTCAGCAAATGCGTCTGGTATGCTTTGCAATATATTGCAAACGAATTATCCTTTTATGAACTTCAAGTTCATATTATCTTATTCGAGGATCTAGATGTACAAATGATAATTCATTCTACGTAACTTTTTCTCAACTGTTTATCATGTCTCCCCCTCATATTAGAAAAACTAACTTGTTACCTCAACTTTGAGAATCCACCTTTGTGCATTATGGTATTAATTAAAATATACACCGCACATCAATAATAATAAGATGGAATTGGTTCCTGACCCTGAACTACTTGTGAGGGGAGAATGTAATATACTTTGGTATATAACGTATATCAAACTAATATAGATAACTTTGTTCTCATAAGAAATTATTTAGCTATTAAGTAGAGGCACTTAATAAATTATTTTGCTAAATAAACTGTGATGTAAACCAACTTATCAAGATGATTTTCTTGAATAGAAAATCTGAAAATTATGTTCGAAATTACATTATTGAGCAAGTTACCCCGCAAATACTATGTTGCGGGTTAATAATAATCGCACATCTAACCATCTCATAGATGCATCTTATGTGGTATACATGGCAGGTGAATGGGCGCATATTCACCTTTGATATTTCCAGCATTCATGGGATTCAATCCCAATTTTAGTTGATCTATTAATTAATGAGAACAAGCAATATAAGAGAATTCGTAAAGAACTTTCTAGTTCTTTAATATTTACCCATGTGAATTCTTTATTATTGTTGCACTTCATACTTAAATTGATATGGCTAGACCAATTATGCCAATTGGAGATATTATTAATAATGATAAACTTCAGGTTTATACCATGACGTGTGTAATTCTCAATAAACTCTAAGTTTATTATGATATGGATTTTTATATCAATAAACATCCACTTTATTGTGGTATTCTTTTATTTGTGTAGTACAAACTGAAGAATAAAGCAGCTAAATTTTCACATACATATTATCCCGCTATAAGTTGTGGTAATAGAAGATATTAAATCTTTTCTTTATTTATAGTCTCAATATAACCAACCGCTTTCGCGAATACTTTAGAAACTCAATAAGTTTCTTTGAGACGTACTACAACACAACCTCTATTGATAATCAATTTTCTCCAAAATAGTGTAATTGGCTCTTCTAGAGATCTCAATTAATTTTGTACTACCACATATTCATCAACATCTATATGGTGAATCTCTTTTAAGAAGAAAGTTATACCATTATAGTCATGGTCGAAATTATATGCGAGATATGTTTCTTGTACTATTGTTGTCCTTTAATAATCACATTGCCAAAATATTTTGGCGTACAATAGGTACGTGACCAATGACCATTCATGCCATAATAATGATATTATTTTCTTATATCATCTCAAACCTCCTTCTAGAGGTGAGTGTGGTATATTTATTACCACTAGCACGTTCATATCCTTCTAAGAATGAATATGTATTCATAAATCTGATGTTGTCACATTCACATCATGAATGGACCAAATCATCTATATGTGCTTTGTAAAATTTCATGTCAAATCGATGACAAGATATTGCTTTCACAGAGTGAAGGATTATTTTGAGAATCCTTATTATTCTCATTATCACAATGATGACGATTATAATTCCGTCTATTGCCACGTCCACATCCATTGATACCTTCACGATAATAATTTTATCTTCTTTCAGACTTATCACATATTGCCATCACATTCTCTTAAGGGAATGAGAATGGAGCAAATTCAATGGGATGAGTTTTCACTTCTTGTGCTCACGATCATACATGACTTTGATCATGTTAAGACATAGAAATTTTATCACTTCAGGTGGTTATAATTTCTTTCAAACTCCATTAGAGTTAAAATCAAGATTTATTGTCTTTGCTTGTATTTAAAATCAAATTATAGAATGTCAAGAAACTAAAAGATAAAAATAAAGTAAGATACTTACCTTAAATTCAAAATTTAATCATGAAGGAAGTTTATGGGACAACTGACAATCATTATGCTCAATTCTAAAGCTTCTACTCAATTGGTTAGAGTCTCGTGTTGATAACGTGTTATAAAACAATAAAAGAACAAGAACAATATTGCATAGAAAGAGAGAGAGGGAGAGAATTCTCATTTGATTTTGGGATTATTACAATGGAATAGAACCCTCTAACTATAGGGAGGGAGTGACTTAGCCACCAAGTAATAAACCCTAGAATCTCTCTAAATATGGACATTCACCGTACATAGAATTCTATTTATTACATTCTCGTTATTTTATTGAATTTCTAAGCGAAAATGAGGGCTCTTATGTTAGCTTTATTTAAATGTTATTTTTTATTGTTTGTAAATCCAACGATTAATTGAGTTTGACGTTATATTGTGGGATCTACCCAATCAAAATAAATAAAAAAAGGAAAGATAATGATTGAGTGGTGGCAACAGATTTTGCACAAACTTAACAAGACTTGGTGAATGAAACTGGTAAAGGGACACGTTGATTGTGACTGGGCATTAGTTAGTGTCTTCTGGGAATGGAGTCGAGCCATAAGCCTGTATAAGGATGAAGCAAATAACTGGACAAAAGTTGCACAAAATCTGCTATATCTCCTAAGTCCAAAATCACCCCAACACCTCCGAAAATACTTCCGAGCCCTCGGGGCTCCTAACCAATCACACACACTAACTCAACAACATCTTACGAACTTACTCGAGCGATTAAACCGCCAAAATAACATCAAAATCATTGAATCAAACCCCAAAATCATCATTTTTTATTCTAACTTCATAAACTTCAAACTTTAGATATTTAGGTCCGAAACACGCAGCACTCAGCTTGCGTTCGCGTACCAGTGGGCTTCCCCTTCTTCGCGTTCGCGGACAAGTCCCCGCGTTCGCGTAGCCTTGGTTCCCCCTTCATCGCGTTCGCGAGCCCCCTCTCGCGTTCGCGTATAAGCAAATCCCGGACGCCCAGTTCATCCTTCTACGCGTTCGCAACTAGTACCCCGCGTTCGCGATGCCTTGACTCCTTTACTCTTCGCGAACGCGGCCCCCTTCCCGCGAACGCGAAGGGCATTTTTGCCCAACGATTTTTAAAGCCTAAAAACAGAATAGTTACGGGATTATTCCCATTCTTTCATAAAACCTATCTTCTCCAAGCTCTAGGGGCGATTTTTGAACCTCTTCTTTACCAAAGTCTTTAGGTAAGTAATTTCCCACCTAATTCCTTCACTCTTTTTCATTAACTACTGAAATCCCAGACCTAAATCATGAAATCAAAGAAGAAATTAGGAGTTTTGGGTAGAGTTAGGGTTTTGAGAATTTTGGGTGATTCAACCTCAATTTGGGGTCGAATCTTAAAACAAATTACATATTTGAACTCGTGGGGTTATGGGTGATTGGGTTTTGGTCCGAGCCTTGTGTTTGGACCATGTGGGCCCGGTGTCGAATTTTGGTATTTTTGGAAGAATTCTAGGAAATTCATATCTAGTCTATGGGATGTTGTCATTGAGTCTTTATTAATATTATTGAACTAACTATGACTAGATATCATTGTTTCGGAGTCGGATTGTAGAGGAAAGGCGGTATTTGAGGATTGATTGTTATTCTTTGGAACGAGGTAAGTGTTTGATCTAACTTTGGCTTGAGGGAATAGGATTAGAGTGTTATTATTTGCTAATTGCTAAATGATCGAGTACAGTGTATAGGCATGGTGACGAGTATCTATACACTGGTGTCTAGCATGACCGTGGGTCCTTGTATGTACTTATCTTGATATTGTTATGATTCTTCCATGTTAATTGACGAAATCTATGCAATGTGAAGAGTATGAGGACTAATTATAAATTGTAAATTCTTTGGAGCGTTGGCTCGAACGATAAAAAAGACTATTGAGTAAGAGAAGAAAGAAATAGAAAGAGATATGATTAATCCCTTGTCGGGATGGTTTGAGTATATTGATTATCTCCCTTGCCGGGATGTGAAAGTTATTGTTGTTGCTCCCTTGCCGGAATTTAGCTGTTTAATTGTATTTTTCCCTTGTCGGGACATTTCATATTATTTGTTTATCCCTTCGCCCCGTTTGGTTGTGATTACTATTTGGGTGAGGAAGAGTGATAATGCACGAAGGGTCATTCCGTGCCATATTTTGATTACATTTGCACGAAGGGTCATTCCGTGCCATATTTTGATTATATTTGCACGAAGGGTCATTTCGTACCATGTTTTGATTATATTTGCACGAAGAGTCATTCCGTGCCATGTTTTGATTATTTATGCACGAAGGGATATTCCGTGCTCTGATTTGATTATAATTGCACGAAGGATCATTTCGTGTCATGATATGAGAGTTATGTGAGGGAAAGCACGAAGGGTGATGTCGTGCACTTTATTTGATTGTTTTCGGTGAGAATGAGAGTAAAAGCACGAAGGTTGATGCCGTGAAACTGGTTATTTTCCCGCTCTCATTAATTATTGTTATTGCCCTATTTCTTACTTAAATTGTTGACTTCATATTCGGACTGTACTCCCCTATAGTATGTTTCCCTCACTCTTAACTGTTTAATTTCCGTATTCTTCCCTTTTATTGCATATATATATATATATATATATTGAACTGCACAGGTTGATTTGGTAGTCCTGTCTAGCCTTGTCACTACTTCGCCGGGGTTAGGCCAGGCACTTACCAGCATATGGGGTCGGTTGTGCTGATGCTACACTTCTGTACTCTTTTGCATAGATCACGGTACCGGAGCAGCTTTGGACCACGGCAGTAGGATATTGATCCGGAGCTGGCTTCAGTCCAGGGACTTACGAGGTAGCCTAGCTGGCGTTCGCAGGTCGAAGTCCCTTTCCATGTTTCAGTTTGTTTTCATTGTACTGAGATAGACATTTATGTATTTCTTTTCAGACTTGTTTGTAGCACTCTTTAGTAGTTCGTGAGGTAGCGACACCAATCTTGGGTAGAGAAATATTAAACTTCCGCATTTTGGATTTTCAATTATTTATGTTTTAAAGACTTTCGCTTTTATTTAAATGACTCGTTATTATTATTATTGTAGGTTTTTATCAGAAAATGTTTAAATGTTTGGCTTGCCTAGCTCCGACAGTAGGTGCCATCACGACTCCCGATGGTAGAAAATTCGGGTCCTGACAAGTTGGTATCAGAGCTCTAGGTTACATATGTCTCGCCACTAACAGACAAACTTGGTAGAGTTTGAGGAATCGGTACAGAGACGTCTGTATTTATCCCTAAGAGGCTACGGAGTTAGGAAAATTTCACCTTGTTCTTTCTTGTCGTGCGATTCTGTTTCTCAAATACTGATTGTCTTTCTACTCTGTTCTTCGCAGATGGCGAGAACACGTGCTTCCTCTTCTACCGTGCAGCAGCCCGAACCCCCAGCAGCAGCTCCTGTGAGAGGCAGAGGCCGAGGATGTGCCAGAGGCCGAGGACATGCCAGAGGCCGAGGCAGGGTCAGAGCTCAGCCCGAGGCAACAGTTCCAGAGTGTTGGCCCAAGTTGAGTTGAAGTTTTGAAGATTGACAAATGAACTCAGGAAAGGACCTGGTCCATCTTAGAAGACACAGTTAGTCATAACCATTGCACATGAAAGGCACGTGAGGAAGATATGTATTGAAGATTACGCAACAAATATCTTCTGAACGGAATCGAAAAGGTTGCATTGAGTTCTAAGGAGGACAGTCTCCTTATGACAAGAGAACACAATCCTAAGCTAGGATATGGATGGGAGTTTGTATTGGTTCAGGACTCAAATTGACCAAGGAT
>MU757606.1:5991-19286 GCA_026770625.1 Nicotiana glauca | reverse complement strand
CCCCCCCCCCCGTGTGGTATTGATGTTAATAACATCACAGAGGTGGAGCCTCATATTGACTATGATGAGGAGGTTCCAGCCCCAGCAGCTGCGGTGGGCCCAGCTCAGGTCCCAAGAGGGGTCATGGTCACCCCAGATCTTCAGGACGCTTTAGTCAGATTGGCAGGCTTCATGGAGAGCGTCACTAGAGCGGGTTTGCTTGCAGTAGCACTAGCCACTTCTCGGGATGGAGGAGGAGTTCAGACTCCTGCTATACGTACTCCGGAGCAGGTAGCTCCCCAGGCTCATGTCCCAGTGGTTCAGCCGGTTGTGGCAGCTCAGCCAAGTATTGCAGCCCAGGCCGACAATGGAGCGGCTATGTCTTTGGATGCTTTGTGGAGACTTGATCAGTTCTCCAAGATCTTCACCACCACATTCAGAGGTGCTTCATCAGAGGATCCACCGGATTTCTTATTCAGCTGCCATGAGATCCTTAGGACTATGGGTATTGTGGAGACCAATGGGGTCGACTTCGCCACCTTTTGGCTTGCAGGATCTGCCAAGACTTGGTGGAGGGACTATTATTTATCAAGACCAGCAGGGTCGCCAGCATTGACATGGGATCAGTTCGCAGAGTTATTTTTGGATAAGTTTCTCCCAGTCACTCAATGGGAGGCACTTCACAGGTAGTTCGAGTGCCTCCAGTAGGGCTCCATGACAGTCACACAGTATGAGACTCGGTTCACTAATTTGGCATGCCATGCTATTGTTATACTCTCTACAGTGCGAGAGAGGGTGCAGAGGTTTATTGATGGATTGATTCAGCCGATTCGTCTCCAGATGGCTATGGGAGCTGGTAGTGAGATTTCCTTTCTGGAGGTAGGGATTTTTATGGTAGAGGCCATTCACCGAGGCCCTTTCAGTCAGCACTCCAGGTTTCTCATAGTTCTCCAGGCGGTGGTGGTTATCAGCAGCATTTTTCTGATCAGCAGCCCATCAGTGCACCTCTACTTCATAGCTTCCGGGGAGGACATTCAGGTCGACAGGGCCAGCAGTCTCAGCAGCCGAGGGCTTGTTATGGTTGTGGTGACCCCAGTCACATTATCCGATTTTGCCCTCGAGCCTCTGGTAGCTCTCAGCAGCAGGGTCCTCGCCCCATGATTCAGGCACCAAGTGATCCATAGCTCGCCCAGCCAGCTAGAGGCAGGGGTAGAGATCATAGAGGTAGAGGTAGAGACCGTAGAGGTGGAGCTCGGACTGGCAGAGGTAGAGGTCAGCCAGTAGCCGATCGTCCCAGAGACATGGTTTAGGGAGGTGGGGCCCAGCCCCGGTGTTATGCTTTGCCAACCAGCCCAGAGGCTGAGTCTTCAGATGCTATTATTACAGGTACTATTCTGGTCTGTGATAGGGATGCTTTAGTGCTATTTGACCCTGGGTCTACGAATTCATATGTGTCGTCTTATTTTGCACCCTACCTGTCTATGCCTAGTGATGCTTTAGGTATACCTATTTATGTATCTACACCGGTGGGTGATTCTATAGTGGTCGACCGAGTTCATCGTTCCTGTGTGGTAGTGTTTGAGGGTCTTGCGACCCGTGTTGATTTATTGCTTTTAGACATGGTGGATTTTGACGTTATATTAGGGATGGATTAGTTGTCCCCGTATCATGCTATCTTGGATTGTCCCGCCAAGACCGTGACCTTGGCTTTACCAGATTTGCCCCGATTGAGTGGAGAGGGACCCCAGGACATGCCACCCGCAGTGTTATTTCATATGTAAAGGCTCGATGCATGGTTGAGAAGGGGTCTTTAGCTTATCTGGTGTATGTTCGTGATTCAAGCACAGAGGTTCCTTCTATTGACTCTGTCCCTATTGTTCGGGAGTTCCCCGAGGTTTTCCCTTCAGACATGTCTGGTATGCCGCCCGACAGGGATATTGATTTTTGTATTGATCTGGCCCCAGGAACGCAGCCCATTTATATTCCGCCGTATCGCATGGCCCCGCCAGAGTTGAAGGAGTTAAAGGACCAGTTGCAAGATTTGCTAAAGAAGGAATTTATCAGGCCTAGTGTTTCTCCTTGGGGTGCGCTAGTGTTATTTATGAAGAAAAAGGATGGATCGATGAGGATGTGCATTGATTATCGGCAATTGAACAAGGCGACGATAAAGAACAAGTATCTACTGCCGAGGATTGATGATTCAGGGTGCAAAGGTGATTTCAAAGATAAACTTGAGATCTGGCTACCATCAGCATCTGATGTCTTTAAGACAATATTTCGCACTCGGTATGGGCATTATGAGTTTTTGGTCATGGCATTTGGGTTGACCAATACCCCAGCAACATTTATGGAGTTGATGAACCGAGTGTTCAGACCTTACTTGGACCTGTTCGTGATAGAATTTATTGATGATATTCTAGTGTACTCCCACGGCCAGGAGGAGCACGAGCAGCACCTCAGAGTGGTTCTTCAGACACTGAAGGATAGTCAGTTATATGCTAAATTCTCGAAGTGCGAGTTCTGGTTGAGTTCGGTCGCATTTCTAAGTCATGTTGTATCAGCAAAGGGTATTCAGGTGGACCTGAAAAAGATTAAGGCAGTCAAGAATTGGCCTCGACCAGCATCAGCTACTAAGATTCGGAGTTTCTTGGGGTTAGCAGGTTATTACCACAAGTTCGTAGAGGGATTTTCATCCATAGCAGCCCCGATGACCAGATTGACCAAAAAGAGTGCCCAGTTCAGATAGTCAGACGAGTGTGAGGAGAGCTTTCAGAAGCTCAAGACAGCTCTCACTACGACACCAATATTGGTTTTGCCCACAGGCTCAGGGCCTTATACAGTTTATTGTAATGCTTCCCGTATTAGGCTTGGTGCGATATTGATGCAGGATGGCAGAGTCATTGCTTATGCTTCAAAGCAATTGAAGATCCACGAGAAGAATTATCCGGTTCATGATCTAGAGTTGGCAGCCATTGTTCATGCTTTGAAGATTTGGAGGCATTACTTATATGGTGTGACGTGTGAGGTGTACACTGATCACAAGAGTCTGCAATACTTGTTCAAGAAGAAGGAGTTGAACTTGAGGCAGCGGAGGTAGTTGGAGCTATTGAAGGATTATGACGTTACTATTTTGTACCACCCAAGGAGAGCCAATGTGTTGGCCGATACATTGAATAGGAAATCCGCCAGCATGGATAGTCTTGCTTATGTTCCGGTCAGCTAGAGACCACTTGCTTTGGATATTTAGGCCTTGGCTAATCGGTTTGTGAGGTTGGACATTTCTGAGCCTAGCAGAGTGTTAGCTTGCACGATCGCTCGTTCTTCATTATTGGAGCGTATCCGTGATCGACAGTTTGATGATCCCCATTTATGCGTCTTGAGAGACACGGTGCAGCACAGAGGTGCCACGAAGGTAACCTTAGATGATGATGGCGTTTTGAGGTTGCAGGAGCGAGTTTGTGTGCCCAATGTCGATGGGATTCGAGAGCTGATCTTAGCAGAGGCCTATAGTTCTCGGTATTCTATTCACCCGGGCACCGCGAAGATGTACCAGGACTTGCGGCAGCATTATTGGTGGTGTAGGATGAAGAAAGATATTGTTGCATATGTGGCTAGGTGTTTGAACTGTCAGCAGGTCAAGTATGAGCATCAGAGGCCTGGTGATTTGTTTCAGAGGATTAAGCTTCCCGAGTGGAAGTGGGAGAGGATTACGATGGATTTCGTTACTGGACTTCCGATGACTCGGAAGAAGTTTGATGCTACTTGGGTCATTGTTGATAGGTTGACAAAGTCAGCACATTTTATTCCTGTTGCAGCCATTTATTCATCGGAGAGGTTAGCTGAGATCTACATTAGAGAGATTGTTCGCCTTCATGGGGTGCCGACATCTATCACTTCGGACCGGGGTACGCAGTTTACCTCGCACTTCTGGAGAGCAGTTCAGCAGGAGTTGGGAACCCAGGTTCATGTTGAGCACAGCGTTCCATCCTCAGACGGACGGTCAGTCCAAGAGGACTATTCAGATATTTGAGGATATGCTCTGAGCCTGTGTCATTGATTTTGGAGGCTTGTGGGACCAGTTTTTGCCTTTAGCAGAGTTCGCCTACAACAACAGCTACCAGTCCAGCATTCAGATGGCTCCATATAAGGCATTGTATGGTAGGCGATGTCGGTCTCCAGTCAGATGGTTTGAGCCGGGAGAGGCTCGNCAAAACAGTTATGCGGATCGTAAGGTTCGAGATGTAGCTTTCATGGTTGGTGAGCGGGTCTTGCTCCGAGTGTCGCCTATGAAGGGCGTGATGAGATTTGGGAAGAAGGTCAAGCTTAGCCCTAGATTCATTGGCCCATTTGAGGTCCTCGATCGTGTGGGAGAGGTGGCTTACAGACTTGCCTTACTGCCTAGCTTGTCAGTCGTGCATCCAGTGTTTTATGTGTCCATGCTTCGAAGGTATCACAGCGATCCAGCCCACGTGTTAGATTTCAGCACTGTCCAGTTGGACAAGGATCTATCTTACGAGGAGGAGCCGGTAGCTATCCTAGATCGGCAGGTTCGACAGTTGAGGTCGAAGAGTTTTCCTTCAGTGCGTGTCCAGTGGAGAGATCAGCCTCCTGAGGCATCGAGTTGGGAGTCCGAGTCTGATATGCGGAGCCGCTATCCTTATCTATTTCCCAACTCAGGTACTCCTTTCTTTTGTCCGTTCGAGGATGCACAGTTCTTTTAGAGGTGGAGAATGTGACGACCCAAAGGGTCATCACCAGATTTCTCTCTTTTTCCGCTCTTCCGAGGCCTTGAAAACCTCACTTTTAGTTTTCTTGATTTGCGTGCGTAGTCCGGGCGCGTAGCCGAAAAGATTATATGTTATATTCTATGAAAAATTTCAAAATGTGTCTTAAAAATGATTAAAGTTGACTTCGGTCAAATTTTTGGAAAATGGACCCGGGCCTGTGATTTGACGGTCCCGGAGAGTCCGTAGAAAAATATGGAACTCGGGCATGTGCCCGGAGTCGAAATTCGAGGTCTAGAACCTGAGGAAAAGAATTTTTCTCTGAAATTATTTTTCTGGAATTATTAAGAAAAATGGAAATCAAAATTGATTAAAATACTATGGTATCAGGCTCGTATTTTGGTTCCGATGCCCGGAACAAGTCTTAAATATGTGTTAAGCGCTTTCTGTAAAGTTTGGTCGAAATCGGACGTCATTTGACGTGTTTCAGGCCTAAATATCTTAAGTTTGAAGTTTATGAAGTTAGAATGAAAATGATGATTTTGGGGTTTGATTCAATGATTTTGATGTTATTTTGGCAGTTTAATCGCTCGAGTAAGTTCGTAGGATGTTGTTGAGTTAGTGTGTGTGATTGGTTAGGAGCCCCAAAGGCTCGGGAGTGTTTTCAGAGGTGTTCGAGTGGTTTTGGACATAGGAGATGTAGCAGATTTTCTGCAATTTTTGCTCAGTTATTTGTTTCTTCGCGTTCGCAGCACTCAGCTCGCGTTCGCGTACCAATGGGCTTCCCCTTCTTCGCGTTCGCGGACAAGTCCCCGCGTTCGCGTAGCCTTGGTTCCCCTTTCATCGCGTTTGCGAGCCCCCTCTTGCATTCGCATATAAGCAAATCCTGGACCCATAGATCATCCTTCTACGCGTTCGCAACTAGTACCCCGTGTTCACGATGCCTTGACTCCTTTACCCTTCGCGAACACGGCCTCCTTCCTGCGAACGTGAAGGGCAGTTTTGCTCTGCGATTTTTAAAGCCTAAAAACAGAATAGTTACGGGATTATTCTCATTCTTTCATAAAACTTGTCTTCTCCAAGCTCTAGGGGCTATTTTTGAACCTCTTCTTCACCAAAGTCTTTGGGTAAGTAATTTCCCACCTAATTCCTTCACTCCTTTTCATTAATTACTGAAATCCTAGACCTAAATCATGAAATCAAAGTAGAAATTAGGGGTTTTGGGTAAAGTTAGGGTTTTGAGAATTTTGGGTGATTCAACCTTAATTTGGGGTCGAATCTTAAAACAAATTGCATATTTGAACTCGTCGGGTTATGGGTGATTGGGTTTTGGTCCGAACCTCGTGTTCGGACCATGTGGGCCCGGTGTCGAATTTTGGTATTTTTGAAAGAATGCTAGGAAATTCATATCTAGTCTATGGGATGTTGCCATTGAGTATTTATTGATATTATTGAATTAATTATGCCTAGATATCATTGTTTCGGAGTCGGATTGTAGAGGAAAGGCGGTATTTGAGGATTGATTGCTATTCTTTGGACCGATGTAAGTGTTTGATCTTACTTTGGCTTGGGGGAATAGGATTAGAGTGTTATTATTTGCTAATTGCTAAATGATCGAGTACGGTGTATAGGCATAGTGACGAGTATCTATACACCGGTGTCTAGCATGACCATGGGTCCTTGTATGTACTTATCCTGATATTGTTTTGACTCTTCCATGTTAATTGACGAACTCTATGCAATGTGAAGAGTAGGAGGACTAAATATGAATTGTAAATTCTTTGGAGCGTTGGCTCGAACGATAAAAAAGACTATTGAGTGAGAGATGAAAGAAATAGAAAGAGATATGATTAATCCCTTGCCGGAATGGTTTGAGTATATTGATTATCTCCCATGCCGGGATGTGAAAGTTAATGTTGTTGCTTCCTTGTCAGAATTTAGCTGTTTAATTGTATTTTTCCCTTGCCGAGACATTTCATATTATTTGTTTATCCCCTCGCCCCATTTGGTTGTGATTCTGTTTGGGTGAGGAAGAGTGATAATGCACGAAGGTTCATTCTGTGCCATATTTTGATTACATTTGTACGAGGGGTCATTCCGTGCCATGTTTTGATTATATTTGCACGAAGGGTCATTCCGCGCCATGTTTTGATTATTTATGCACGAAAGGACATTCCGTGCTCTGATTGGATTATAATTGCACGAAGGATCATTCTGTGCCATGATATGAGAGTTATGTGAGGGAAAGCACGAAGGGTGATGCCGTGCACTTTATTGGATTGTTTTTGGTGAGAATGAGAGTAAAAGCACGAAGGTTGATGTCGTGCAACTGTTGATTTTCCTGCTCTCATTAATTATTGTTATTCCCCTATTTCTTACTTAAATTATTGACTTTATATCCGGACTGTACTCCCCTATAGTATGTTTCCCTCCCTCTTAACTGTTTAATTTCCGTATTCTTCCCTTTTATTGCATATATATATATATTGAATTGCACAGGTTGATTTGGTAGTCCTGTCTAGCCACGTCACTACTTCGCCGGGGTTAGGCTAGGCTCTTACCAGTACATGGAGTCGGTTGTGTTGATGCTACACTTTTGTGCTTTTTTGCACAGATCATGGTACCGGAGCAGTTTTTGGACCACGACAGTAGGATATTGATTGGGAGCTGACTTCAGTCCAGGGACTTACGAGGTAGCCTAGCTGGCGTTCGTAGGTTGAAGTCCCTTACCATGTTTCAGTTTGTTTTCATTGTATCGAGACAGACATTTATGTATTTCTTTTCAGACTTGTTTGTAACACTCTTTAGTTGTTCGTGAGGTAGCGACACCAGTCTTGGGTAGGGAAATATTAAACTTTCGTATTTTGGGTTTTTAGTTATTTATGTTTTAAAGACTTTCGCTTTTATTTAAATGACTCGTTATTATTATTATTGTGGGTTGTTATCAGAAAGTGTTCAAATGTTTGGCTTGCCTAGCTCCGACAGTAGGCACCATCACGACTCCCGATGGTAGGAAATCCAAATGACGTCCAATTTCGACCAAACTTTATAGAAAGCGCCTAACATATATTTAAGACTTGATCCGGGTGTTGGAACCAATATATGAGCCCGATACCATAGTCTTTTAATCAATTTTCATTTCCATTTTCCTTAATAATTCCAGAAAAATAATTTCACAGAAAAATTCTTTTCCTCGGGTTCTAGACCTCGGATTTCGACTCCCGGCACATGCCCGAGTCTCATATTTTTTTTACGGATCCTCCAGGACCGTCAAATCATGAGTCCGGGTCCACTTACCAAAAATATTGACCGAAGTCAACTTTAATCATTTTAAAGCCACATTTTGAAAATCTTCACAGAATTTAACATATAATCTTTCCGGCTACACGCCCGGACTGCGCATGCAAATTGAGGCAACTAAAAGTATGGTTTTTAAGCCCTCGGAAGCACGGAAAAAGAGAAAAATCCAGTGATGACCCTTTGGGTCGTCACACCAATTCCTCGGGCTCCCCTACTGGAACCCCATACCCGTCCTCCATCTGCTCCTATTCTTGATAGTGATTATACTTTATTACAATTTACCGAGAGTCAATATTTGTATAATATTGGAGGTGGTGAACAATTAAACCATGAATATATGAATGTCGTTTATGGTAATCCAACTATTGATGAAAATGATAATGAAGAAATATATTTTGATGAAACGAAATCGGATGACGATACGCCCATTAGTCGTGTTGCTAAAGTTAACCCAACTAATAATAATCCAAATGATGCCTCGTCTGACCCTTCTGCTACTACCCCTACGTTTTCTAGACAACCTTCTAAACGGAGCGAAACATATCTTGTTTGGCCATTTTTTACTCAACTAAGAGAAAAAAAATAGGGCTAAGTGTAAAACATGTGGTAAAGAGTTACTCCCACCGGTGCAAAATAAGTGATTTTTTTAGATTTCAAGAATGAATTAATTATTTTTTTTCTACATTGTTCTTGGAGTAAATAATGTTGAAATATGTGTTAGGAGTGTTTATGTGAAATAGTAAAGGTTAATATGGTCAATTTTATTGCTAATTAATGCTAAAAGGTGAATTTCTTAATCTGTGTAAAAATATTCAAAAATCAGTTATTTTGGACCGGAGGGAGTAGCTTTTAAATATGTTGGAGGTCGGGGGTGGGGGGGGAGTTTGAGGAGACATTTTTTGCTACAATCTCAAGATCAAGTTAAATATCTTTGTATGAAAGCTTTGGCCGAGGGGACAAGTGTACCTAGTCAGGTTGACCTTAGTACCAGGTCAAATCAATTTCAATCAGAATTAATACTATTACTGGTGGTATTTTATATTATGATCCAAGAAAAGATCGGGAAGAATTTGCAAAATGGTTATTGTTATGTGCTTACCCTATAGTTTTCCTTCTAACCCTCACTTTGTGCATTATATTAGAAAAGTTTTTAATCCTACTTATAAATGATGCCCTCGCACAACCGTAAAGAGCGATATTTATGAATATAATCATGAATATCAACAATATTTGCGTTATTTATTTACTCATATAAATTATCGTGTTGCTATTACTACTGATATTGGAAAAAGTGGTAATGACTGTGATTATCTTACTGTTACCGGACATTGGATTGATGAGAATTGGATAATGCAAACGCGCATTATTACTTGTAGAATAATTAATATACGTCACACATGGCAGTTATTTCTAGCACGATTATGGATATTTGTATATATTTTTGCATTAGTGATAAAATAATGTCAATTTCGATGGTTAATGCTACTAGTAACACTAATGTTGTAGCCTTGCTTACCACTACACTAAATCCTGTATTTAGTAACATTTTTCATGTTAAATGTATTTGTCATATTCACTAATTAATTGTGGGTGACGGTATGAGAATTTTAAATGTTGAAATTAAAAAGGTTAAACTGGCTCTTAATTGGATTTTTTATTTAAACCGTAGAAGTAGAACTAGAGAATATTTTAAAAGATGCGATAAATTTGGCCTAAGAGAAAGAAAGGTTCCTAAAGACTCAACATTCAATTATCATGTAAGTGATGATGATGAACACCTTACAAATGCGGATTAGGCTAATATTAAAGTGCTTCTAGATTTTTTAGAAAAATTTAATATTACTACAAATGAATTTTTTGGACAATATTATCCTATTATTTTCTAACTGTTTAGTTTATATTGTAGAACTAGCAAATTTGTTTGCTCATTTTTCAGAGGGTGTGGAAATTTATGAACAAGCTATTGATTCTATGAGAAAAAGTTTAAAAATATTTTTTCCTTATTTCCCTATTTATGGTGTTGCTGCCTTGTTAGATCCTACTTTGAAATTGGGAGGTCCTCAATTTTGGTATGAAACTGCTTATAGGTTGAGCACTTGATGATGAGGGGTTGTCTACACTTCTGAAAGCACAAGCCTTAATTAAAATAAATACTCAAACTATTTATAGTGCTTATCAAATTGCATTAGATCATGCTATACCAAATGTTCCAACTCCTTCTTCTTCTAGTTCTCAATCATCTAAAAGAACGGTGGGAGTAAAAACACTTACTGTTTGGGCCGGGTTCAGGGGTTCTCAAGGTTCTAGTACTAGTGATTTTTTACAACTAAATGAGCTTGACGTGTATTTTTCACAGGGAATTGAGGAAGTGAATCCCGATAGCTCCTTTAATATTTTGGAATTGTCACGCCCCAAAATCCGAGGAGCGCGACCGGCGCTCAACCGAATAAACCCGACTGAGCAAGCCTAACAGGTTTCATACATACTACCCAACCTAACTCATAATTAAATAAGAGATGGGCTCTAGTAATCATACTTAGTAAGTATTTTATTAACAATTCCATTTCATTTCCATTAGCAGCTTAAATCATAAATGTCAAAATATTACAAGTTTTGTAAATCGTTTCCAAACATCAATATTTCAATCTTAATTCCAATACCTGGCACTACCCAAAACCTGTATACGGAGCCTCTAAATACAACTGAAGAATAATATAGAAATATCGGCAACAAGGCTCCGACTATACCTTACACAAATACCAAAACAGACTCCGGAATAAAAGTGGCATGAGCCACGCAGGGCCCCGAGAGGAAAGGGGTTCACCAATGCAGCTGACAGAAAGTGGAGGAGGTGCTACTGCCGGTGGACTGGAGTGCCTGCTATAGATCCACCTACAATCATAATACGAAGGTAGCGCCCCCGGTAAAAGGGACATCAGTACATTTGAATTGTACTGGTATGTATAACTAAACACCATTTTACTAGAAAGAACTATCAAACAGATACAAGCAAATAATATGGGCAAATCAAAGAAGCAATTCATATAATCTTTCATACAATTTCCACAACATTGATTAGGGCATTTCTGTCAAGTGTTTACCACTGTTCTCATTACCACCGCCATCTCGAGCGGAGTCCGTTCACGACCCGACCGGCTAGGTCACCTCATTGGAGGCATTACTTTCAATCCATATTTCATTTCCCTTATCCGGAATTCAATATCAGCACATTACAACCATGTGTGCGGCATGGTGTCCGATCACGACCTGATCGGGTAGGTCGCCTTGCCTAGGCATTATTCATTTCTCATTAGTCAACACCTCTGAATCTTTCTTTCACACATATCATATAAATTCCTTGGAACCCAAGGCCACCGTTATCACATTGTTTCTCTTTTCAATATCCCTTTAACAAGTTGTGATCATAGACACATATACCACAAAATAATTCAAGTTGCAATCACAGGTAAGTAAGCACATAGCTAGCATGAATAATTCTTTGTTTCGATGTTGGCTTATAGCCCAAGTATTTCAACACATATCTTGTACTTTTTCATCCTTCTCTAATTTTCAAGAATGGTACATTATTCATATTGAGGCACATCCTTCACGAATATGTATAGATAATTGCAAATCAATTAATGCGTAATAACAATCAATATACTAACCAATTCAACTCTTACCATACTTTCGTAATGACAACGAAGCTCAATCTAATAAAAAGGGGGTTTTAGCCATACATATCTTTCTTGAGTTTTCCCTTAATTACTACGATATTCCGGAAATTCTAGCAACTTTAATCTCTTAGACGAAGATCTTGTAATTGGGTTCTTTGATTCTTGAAGATTGATGCAAGGTTTGGATGATTTAAATATTGGGTTCCTCCTTCTCTCTCTAAAATGCTCTCACATCTCTCTAAAATCAGTAGGAAATGACCCCAAATGAAGCCCCAAAAACTATATATTGAAATGGGGTCGGGTTATAAAAATTAGAAAATTAACCCTTCGATGTCAACTCTGCTATAGCAGAATGGACTGCAGAATGAACATGCGGGCCGCAGAATGCACAGCAAAATCAGTGCCCAAAACTGGGCTACACTGGTTCAATCTGCGATTTGATTTGTGACCGCAGATTAAAAATGCGGACCGCATAATTGACATTGAGATCGCAGATCTGACATGACACAAAATCGCATTTTCCAGCCTTTGGTAATTTGATCATAACTTTGCATAGGAATGTCCAAATGACGAACGGTTTGAAGCGTTGGAAACTAGAATCAAAGACCTTTCATTTGATAGCTTATTCATCACCTAAAATCTTATAGATATTTAGATATTCTCGTTCAAAGTAGGGACTAGTGCAAGATTATTGTTAATTTTAACCTATTATGGACTTTTCCAATTTTTCTTAGACTTGGGCCTTTCCTTGGACCCCAAATTACTTACCACAAGACTTATACACATATTTACCAAATCCAATGGATTTACACCATATCAATAGCACATAAAATTATTATAATAAGCCTACGTGACACAACGAAATCCTAAATCACTTAGCAAAAATTTCTGGGGCCTTACATTATCCCCCCCTTAGGATCATTCGTCCTCGAATGAGGAGTAGAGTCTGACTCAAATGCTTAATATAATCATTCTCTGTTCTTACCTACCTCGGGACCTTAAATTTTGACTAACTCCTAAATTTTTTAGAAATTTCGGCAGAGTCTCCTTTGTAACTAGGCCTATCCACCTGCCAGAGAATCACCAAAAATGTCTTAACAACACATCCACAACTAGATAGAGCACCACAATGTATATAACAATAATCCTAATCCCAGTATGACAAGCACCACATTGTCATAAGGATACCAGACATGGACTGCACAGTTTTAGATCAAAACACCTATATGGTACCTGTCAAGTCAAAACTAATTGATATTCAATCAAACAAAAAAAATATTTTCCTTTCATGACACGTTTAGCCTTCCAGATGACCTTCTCAACTTACAAGCTCTATCATGACACATTCTCGAAAATAATATCAACTCCCAAACATACATAACAAGGATGACAGATAGACACATCCATTGACTTTACCTTTAGTAATTTCCATTGTACAATTTACATTCCACCGGATATTGCAATTCATGGGAACAACAACATCCCATAATTCCATCACATGGCATCATACCATCAAGAATGTCATTTCGTAGTAACCAAACAGTCATGTGTTCATAATAGTCCTTACCAGCCATTAATGTAATCACAAAGGTGTTCATCAACAACAATATAATTT
>MDKF010772910.1:0-35614 GCA_026770625.1 Nicotiana glauca | reverse complement strand
CCTCTGCCTCCAGGTTTTTCCGCTTCTGCGGAAGAAATCCCGCTTCTGCGGCTTCCGCTTCAGCGGACATATGACTGCTTTTGCAAAAATGGGCCAAAGAGACTGGGCCGCTTCTGCGAGTCCGCATAAGCGGAAATATAACCGCTTCTGCGATTTGAGCCTACCGCTTCTGCGGTCTTTGGGTCCGCTTCTGCGATTTCCCCTGGGCCTGGCCCCTTCCGCTTCCGCGATCACAGGACCTCTTCTGCGGTCTCGCTTCTGCGGTCCAAGAGCCGCATAAGCGGTTTTGACAGAAGCATCAGACTTCAGTTTCCAAATTTCCAAATTTCTATCCGTTAACCACCCGGAATCCACCCGAGGCCTCCGGGACTCCAACCAATCCCAAAACACATTCCGGACTTGCTCGAGGCTTCAAATCACATCAAACAACGCTAAATTCACGAATTACACCACAAATTCAAGTTTATGAACTTTGAAGTTTCCAACTTCTATTTCCGATGTCGAAACCTATCAAATCACGTCCGATTGACTTCAAATTTTGCACAAAAGTAATATTTGACATTACGGACCTACTCCAACTTTCGGAATTTCATTCCGACCCCGATATCAAAAAGTCAACTCCCCGGTCAAACTTTCCAAACCTTCAACTTTCTATCTTTAGCCAAATGGCTTCAAAATGGTCTACGGACCTCCGAATTCACTTCCGATCGCGCCCCCAACTCCAGAATCACTATACGGAGCTATTCACCATCTCGGAATTTCAAACGGACGTTGATAACACCGATATGCACTTCAAACCAAACTTATAAAATTTCTTAATGCTAACTTCCACATTAGGCGCCAAAACGCTCCCGGGTTTTCCAAAACCCAATCCGGGCATACGCCCTAGTCCAAAATCTTCATATAAACTTGCTGGAACCTTCAGATCCCGATTTCGAGGTCTTTTACTTGAAATTCAAATCTTAGCTCATTCTTTCAACTTTAAGCTTTCGAAATGAGAATTCTCTTCCCAAATCAACTCTGGATTTCACGAAATTTAATTCCGACCACGCGTACAAGTCATAGTACTTGAAATGAAGCTGTTCATGGCCGACTGCTGAACGGAGTGCCTGTACTCAAAACAACCGGTCGGGTCATTACAAAATCAAATACGACAGTTGAGCGACCGTGCTAGAACCACGGAATTCGGGAATGCCTAACACCTTCTCCCGGGTTAACAAAATTCCTTATCCGAATTCCTGGTTCGCAGACTGTTAACAAAGTCATATTTTCCTCAGTTCGGGATTCAACCGGTGACTTGGGACACCATTAATCTCCCAAGTGGAGACTCTAAATAAATAATAATAAATCCCGTTCCGACTGTCCTTTAATTGGAAAAACTCCTTTATTACGCCTTTCACGGGGTATATTAAAACTTCGGTAAAAAAAAGGAGGTGTGACACTTATAAACAATCCCGTTTCGATTGTCCTTTAATTGGAAAAACTCCCTTGTTATTATACCCTCCCGGGGGTGTAGTAAAAAAGGAGGTGTGACAGCTCTGGCGACTCTGATGGGGACAAGAACCCAGAATTTTTGGTTCAGGGTTAAGAATTCGAGCTTACATGAATTGTTATTTTTGGCTTTAATTATTATATGATTTTATTTACATGATTGAGCCTAATGTACTAAATGTTGCTTTTTACCGCTTTGATGATGATGAACTGTATATAAATTGTTACGAATCCCTCCTCTCTCTGAGTCTTCTAAATCATAGAGAATGGTGCACTTCGTATGACTTCTTTTCTGTCTAGAGTCTTCTCCAATTTTAGAACGAGGTTCGGATAAGTTGCAAAGCCGGTGAAGCTTCTGTATTTCCGGTACGCTGCCCCCCCTCGGCTCGAGTTTTCCGCTTGGGTAAGCCAAGTCTAGATCAAATAAACCCAGGTGTTAAACCTAGAATAACTCAGACTCATGCCGGATCCCTAGTAGGAACGTTTGTTTGCATCATGTGCACTTGACTTAGGGGACTCAACACAGGGGTTGGGTCTGTCTAGCACAGGTGTACCCAAAATAACAGACCATCCTGATGCATCTTATGTGTTACATGTTGCATTTATTCAAGGGGGAGAGGGTCATATGGCGGACCAATGATAGCTGAGGGCAAATGAAAAAATGAAAAAAAAAACAAAAAAGAAAAAAAGAAAAAAAGAAAAAGAAAGAGTGAAGTGTGAAGATAAAGCGAGCGGGGCCACTTATGTTTTCTGTCACATTTTTGTTAAGGAAAAAAAAAAGAATTTGAAAAATTCAAAAAGATTTTGCACTTTTTTATCATTTTTCGAAAATAAAAAATTAAAAAAAAGAAAAAGAAAAGAAAATCCAAAATTTTTTTTCTTGTTTCATCGTTTTCAAGGAAAAGACAAAAAATATATATTTTTCTCTAAATTAGTTATTTTTTTTAAATTCTCAACCATATCCAATTTGCCCGAACTACGCATACCTGATTCTCATCTTTCGAGACGTGATACGTAGGCAAACCATATAAGGTCCGGTCTTCTTAGTAAATCTTAGGTTCTTGGCTTCACGGGGTCTTAGCCAAATCTTGCACTTTTAGCCACATAGGTTAATTTTAAAAAAAATAATCGCAGCCATGTCTTCCATGTGTATAGTAGGGAATGTTATTGTCTCACATAGTGTTGGTTTATGTTTTCTCTTACAGGTGTGGATCCACTTATCGGAGTTTGAGCATGAGAGATACCCCAGGATCACTGCATCTAGGAGTTGCTTAAGGAGATTTATTTTTATTTTTATTTTTATTTTATTTTCTTGAGTATTTTTTCTTATGTCATCTTTTACTTTCTAGTTTTGTACAGTAATGTCGAGTTTTTGTTATTGTAATTTTTATTTTGTATTTGAAAAGGTGTGGTGTAACTCAAAAATCCAAAAGAGATATTTTGTGTTTTTATATTTCCGTTAGAATTTTCTTTAGAAATACTACTCCTAGAAATCAAGAGCAAAAAAAAGAAAAGAAAGTTTGAGGTGGTTTTATTTTATAAAATTAGTATCTAGAAATTTTAAAAAAAATTGTTTTTATACTTCCTTTAGTGTATTAGGACTAAAAATTCAAAAAGAAGAGAATTTTCTTTTAGTACCTCATTAAAAGGTTTTCTTTGAGGTATTAATTTCAAAATCCAAAAAGATTTTCTTTTGAGGTGTTTCTTTGGAAAATTAGTGAAAAATAATTTTTTTTTATTTTCATTCGAACTTTAGGATATTGTACATAGAAAAGAAAATACTTTATCTTTATTTATCATTAGAATTTCTTCTTTAGGCAATCAAAATTAAAATCCAAAAAAATTTTGTTTCATCTTTTTCATTGCTTGTTTCGAAATCTTGCGTCAGGATATTAAATGAAAATTAAAAATATTTTTCTGTAGTTTATTCTTTAGATTTTCTTCCTAAAAACAAAAAAAAGAATCAAAAAATATTTTTCTCTTCTAAGGTTTTTCCTTAATAATTTCCCGTAGAGTGTTTGTTTCAAAAAGAAAAAAAGAAGCAAAGAAAATATATGCTCGTTAAGCTTGAGTTTGGAATAAGTTATAGAACATTAAGTCTAAAAAATTAAAAAAAAAGATTTGCTTCTTTTATTTCTCTTTTCTCATCAGAGTATAAAAAAAAAAGAGCGTTAGTTTGTTTCCTTTATTCCCGATCTTTCAGAACTGTGCAAAGATCTGATTTATGTGGGGTCATGATACGTAGGAAACTTACATAGGGTTCGATCGAATAATTCTTTTATTATTAAAAGAAAAAGAAAAAAAGAGAAAAAAAAAGAGGTGAAATCATGTGATGTTAGAAATGAGAGGAAAGAAAAGAGTGATAATTAGAAGGAAAAAGAGGAAGGAAAAATGAGCAAGCAAGTGCTAGAAAAGCAAAGAAAAGAGAGGTTGAAATGAACAAATTGGGATGATGCCAACTGACCTTTGTACCCTCGAAGTCATTTTAGAACCGATAACAGTGGGTAGGTGCATTGCACATAAAGTGAGATTATCTAATGTTAAAATGCCCTAACGCTAACTTGATGACTTCATTTCGTCATATTCATAGAAGAAGGGTGGTTGGTTTATGATTTTTAAAGTGGTAACTCTTCTCTACAACATAAAGTCAAAAGGCAATGGCAGACAACAACAGAACTGAGTTAGTTGATACGGGTGCCCAAAAGCAATTGTTTGAACAGGACAATGGGTTGGTTGAAGAGGTAAGGATGTTAAGACAACACATGTCGGACATGTATCGGGCTTGGATGATTGGGAAGGCACCAACCCCGCTACCACCTAGCTTCTTAGATGCTACCCTTACCCAAACTCCGGACACAGTGCCAGATGATCCCCCATACTCTCCAGATCCACCCGTTTATCACAGCTTTCCCAACCACCCTAGTAGCTCTATCACTCATCCTCCAATTACCTCTCCCCAAAATTGCCTTCCTGTCATATCCACTATCTCCAACAATGAATATCCACTCAAAGCTCATAATGCTCAATACTAGCCCGCAGAGGTTGCACGCAAGGTTCCTGACTCATACAAGAACAGCCCTCGGGATGAGCTTCATGCTGAAAATGAAAAGGTCACAGGAAAAGAAGGGCGAGAGGAGATATCTAGGAAGCTGAAAAGCGTAGAACAGTCCTTAAAACATGCAAGGGATGGGAGGCCAGGTTAACATGTCTTACAAAGAGTTGTGTATGTTCCCTGACGTTCGCCTGCCCGCGGGATTTAAAGTGCCAATGTTTAACTTGTATGATGGGTGTGGAGATCTGGTAGCCCATTTGAGGGGTTATTGCAATGAAATGAGAAGCGTTCGCGAGAAAGATGATTTATTGATGGCGTATTTCAGTGAGAGCTTGACTGGGGCAGCTTTAGAATGACATACTCGTCAAGATGTGGGTAAGTGACATACATGGGATGACATGGTTCAAGCTTTTGTGCGAAACTTTCAGTATAATATAGACATTGTCCTAGACCGCTCCTCCCTATCTCAGATGGAAAGGAAACCCAAATAAAGTTTTAAGGAATTTTTGTTCAGATGGAACAAACAAGTTGCTCGGGACAGTCCTCCCAGAAATAGAAAAGATATTGTTGAGCCCCGCCAACGACGGGCTCCAGTGGGCATTCTTGCTCAACGCTTTCAGCCTTAATACCGATCCCACGAGCATCTCCAAACTCCACATAAGCCACCCCAATATTATCCGCCGAACAACATACGGCCATCTGTCCAACAACCAGGTCACTCCCTAGGGCGAGCGCCAACATCCCAAAATTCTCGTGTGCTTTCACAACATTTTCAAGCATCCAATAATTTTAAAAAACCGAGGCATGGAAGGAAACAAAGGAAAAAGGATAATTTCACGCCCATCAGAGAATCCTACACAAGTCTGTTTGAAAAGTTAAAGCATTCTGGCCTATTTGAGCCGCTCCTCGGCTATACTCCATACCCATATGCAAAAGGCTTTGATCCTACTGTACGATGCATGTACCACTCTAATATCCAAGGGCATAGTATTGAAGATTGCCGTTCTTTGAAAAGGGAAATAGAAAGAATGATTCAAGAAGGGGTAATTGTGATCAATGACAGTGAGAGGGAGAACGCGAATCCTCTTGGGAACTTGTTGACTGAAGTTGGTAATGGTCTTGGCAATATTGATGCGCAACTCAGTGGCTAAGATGCCGTGCTTCGTAATTGGAAAGACGTTCCATTTCTTGGTCAGCCGGAGAGGAGTTTTGGGGGTTTCTTTTGTTATTATTTCTGTTGTCCGGGTTATTTTCAAGGTTGTAATCTGGATATTGTCTTGTGACTCAAAGTCTTCTATCCTTTTATTCTTCCTAGTTTGTTTAGTCATAGTAGCTCGTTTAGTATTGTCTAGGTTTGTCCAAGGTTGTAACCCCAGTTTAGTTTGCTTGTCTTGTTGTTCAAACCCTTTCACCATCTGTCTAATGCAATTTTCTATTTTATGTTATTTGTAGTCATTTTAGTTTAGCTCTCTTTTCTTTTTATAGTTCTTTTTTCCTATTGACTATAGTGACATGACATGTACGCGTAATTATCAGCCTGGTCTTAAAAAGTTAGTTTAGTCATGAAGCAATAAAATAATTTTGAAGATGACAGGGACACATGAGGGAAATAAGTAAAGGCATTTTGAGATCACTTCAAGCCCGAATTGTGTGAAACTGGGGCAGATAGACCATAAAGAAACCCTATTAAAATGCATCATGCCACATCGGGTTGAAGCTAAAGGCAAGTTTGCCCAAATTGGTAGGGGCTGTTCGTAGTAAGGAGAGTGAGGGTGTTTTCCAATGGTACTTTGTATTCAACAGATGTAGAAGGTGAATGTGTGGATATGGTTATCAAGTCTAGTACAATCAAATGATGTTATGAATGTTTTCTGCGGTTTGTTTAATTGTGTTATTTGTACTTGGCATGTTTTGAAGATTGGAATGACGAAGGCATTTTGTTCTGCTATCTAAAAACTTTATCCTTTGTTACCCCTTTTGAGCCCTATTTATTTTCTTTCATACCCCTCTTTCGGAATCAGTAGCAAAAATCAGAAACACAAGCGTAAAAGATAAGTAAAGGAAAAAGAATGAAAAGAGAGAGAAGAAAAAAAGAAGAAAAAGAGAAGGAAAAGAAAAAGAAAAAGAAAAAGAAAAAAAAACAACAAAAACAACAAAAAGAGAAAAGGAAGAAAGAAAAGAAAAGAAGAGAAAGAGGAAAAAAAAAAGAGAAATCACAATAACAAAGTAATTTCTATGTCATGAACTACATTCGACCTGATTCCTTTTAAGGATACGTAGGCAGCCTCACGGTTTGGTCCCATTAAAATAAAAATTCAAAAGTCCCCAAGCAAAGAAACTGGGGCAGAAGTTGTGGTTGTTGTAAGAAATCTGATTCCGAAAGTTGTAACTTTGAACCTATTTGAATTGTTTTGAGCCTTTGATATCCTTTCTTTCTAACCCCATCCAAAAGCCCACGTTATGGTCCAAAGAAAGACCTTCTGATCAGTCTTCGAGAGATGACAAGTCGACCAAGTATAGGTGATTCATGTCAAGGGCAACACTCCGGTCCAAGCAGAGAAATAATGAAAATGAGAGAGTCTTATTGGTGAAAACCCTCACGGGCACCGTAAGGCGACGGGAGTTGAGAGAAATAAAAAATGAGAGAGTCTTATTGGTGAAAACCTTCAGGGGCACCTTGAGGCGACTGTAAGTTGAGAGAAAGAACAAAAGGAGAGAGGCTTGATGGTGAAAGCCCTGCGGGCAGTGCAAGTTGAATAAGGATTGAGAATTAGATGGGAAATCACCGGGCGAAGATTGCAAAAGATGACTAATGACAGAGCATCGAAGCCTAGTTTCACTGTTTGGGGGTATAACAGAAGCTGAACATCAGATTTGCTTAATAGAATAGGACGCAGGTGTATGACATGGTCATTAGAGTTGGTATCCACATCTGATAGGTTTCTACTTTGTAGTTTTTTCTTTGTTAAGGAATCATCTCTTTCCATTGTCCTCTACTCTGTTCCTTTTGTCTTATTTACTTCCTCCTCCTAAGTCTGTTTGGTCAGAACAAGTGAGAAATGACTTTAAAATTTGCCATCAGCTTTCCAATTGCACAAAATGGGATGTGGTTAACACATCAAAGCTTCATAAGTCAAGAAAGAACAACAAGTACACCGAGCTGGTAACAATCAACATGCTTTGGGATCCTTACGAAATACAAAGTTTTGGTACATATCAATTAATAAACAATGCAACAAATTAGAAGGCGCTTGGTGAACGGATCAGAGATATTTTCTGTGGTAGGATTGACAAAAGGTGATTGACCAGTGACAAACAGGGTCTTCAAGTGGAAATCAAAGTTATTAGGGTGAGTGAAGGAACAACAGACCTCGAGGCCAAGGCCAGTGATTTAAGTCAGGAAATAACAACAAGCACTCTGAGTTGGTAACAATCAACATGCTTTAGGGTTCGTGTGAAATACAAAGGCTTGGTATATGTCAATTCATGGACAATGCAACAGAAGGAGGGCTAGGGTGAACAGATCAAAGGTATTTTCTATGATAAGACTAACAAAAAGGGTGGTGGACCAGTGACTAGCAGGATATTCCAAACAGAAATCAAAGGTTATAGACCTCAAGGACAAGGCCAGTGGTTTAAATCAGGAAAGAGCAATATGCGCACTAAAGTTGGTAACAATCAATATGCTTTGGCGATTATGTGAAACACAAAGTTTTGGTAGATGTTAGTTCAGGAGCAATGCAACAAATAGAAAGTATTGGGTTCGAACGAAGAGAGGTATTTTCTGGGTTAAGGTTTACAAAGGAAGTGGTTAGTCAAGGAACAAGCAGGTCTTTAAATGGAAATCAGTTATCATGTCAAGTGTGAGCAACAGACCTCAAGGCCAAGGCCAGTGGTTTAAGTCAAGAAAGAACAGCATACACATGGAGTGAGGGCAATGGACGTGATTCGGGATTTATGTGAGACACGAAGGTAGGGTAGATTCCAGTTTATGAGCAATGCAACAAATAGAGGATATTGGGTCTGAATAGAGAAAAGATATTTCAGTGATACAGATGATAGAGAATGTGGTTAGTCAATAAACAGGCAAGGTCTTCGAGTGGAAATCAGTTATCATGGGAAGTGAAGGAGCAATCTCCCTCAAAGTTCAAGACCACAAACTAACCACCACATTTTAAACTCACAAGATTATTTTTCTTTGACTTGAAACAGGGGCAGAAAATTTCATTTTTTTCGGAGAAACTCTCTGTAGGGGAAGAGCAAGCACCAAACAGGTTTGACCGTAAACTCTCAGGACCCTAGTGTAAAAGGGGACTTAGTTAAGTTTCAAAGCAATCATGAATAACATATTTTAGCATAAGGAATATAAGATAGCTTCAAAGTTTGTGTGTTTAAGATAGGATTCAATTAGGAGTTTTTAGGACCCTCCCTGAATTATGGGACCTAGTTTTAAGATTTCCATTAGATAATAAGATGTAGCGTACATTCTGTTGTAGGGTAGTAAAACCCAGCCGTAAAAATTGCCACTTTTAAGATAAGACTTGATTTTGATTTTCAGGACCTTCCTAGATAATAAGATGTAGTTTAAGACCCTCTTAGATAACATGACTTAGCGGAAGTAATACCTTTAGAAGATACAACTTAGATCTATAATTGTCGTAATTAAGAGTTGTCAGGACCTCCCTGGATAATAGGACTTAGCTTTAAAATTCTTAATAATAGTTGGTAGAATGATTTAGTTTAACACTCACATATGTTCCCAGCTACCAAATTGGGGCAGAAAATTTCCTTTGTTTTGTCTATTTTTGTTGGAATCAGGTACCCGTTTGAAGAACAAGGAGAAAAAGTTGAAATTCAACAGTAAGGAGCCCGCCTGGGGAGAAAGGGAATACATTTCAAGTCAGAAGTCAGGAGCCCTCCTGGAGAACAAGGGAGTACATTCAAGTCAGCAGTCAGGAGCCCGCCTGGAGAATAAGGGAATACATTCCAGTTAAGCAGTCAGGAGCCCACCTGGAGAACAAGGGAGTACATTTCAAGTCAGCAATCAGGAGCCCGCCTGGAAAGCAAGAGAATATAGTCAAGTTTAGCAGTTAGGAGCCCGCCTGGAGAGTAGGGAATACATTCAAGTTTCAACAATCAGCCGCCCACCTGGAGAGCAAGGGAATACAATTCAAGTTTCAACAATCAGGCGCCCACGTGGAGAGCAAGGGAATGCAGTTCAAGTCTTAGCAATCAGGCGCCCACCTGGAGAGCATGGGAATACATTTCAAGTCAATAGTTCGGAGCCCGCCTGGAGAGCAGGGAATAAATTCAAGTTTAGTAGTCAGGAGCCCGCCTGGAGAGCAGGGAATACATTTCAAGTCAGCATTCAGGAGCCTGCGTGTAGGGAAGGGAATACATTTCAAGTCAGCAGTCAGGAGCCCGCCTAGAGAGCAGGGAATACATTTCAAGTCAATAGTCAGGAGCCCGCCTGGAGAGCAGGGAATACATTCAAGTTTAGTAGTCAGGAGCCTGCCCGGAGAACAGGGAATACATTTCAAGTCAGTAGTCAGGAGCCCGCATGGAGAGCAAGGGAATAAATTCAAGTTTAGCAGTCAGGAGCCCACCTGGAGAGCATGGGAAAATATTTCAAGTTTAGCAATCAGGAGCCCGCCTGGAGAGCATGGGAATATATTTCAAGTTTAGCAGTCAGGAGCCCGCCTGGAGAGCATGGGAATGCATTTCAAGTTTAGCAGTCAGGAGCCTACCTAGAGAGCAAGGGAATACAAATCAAGTTCAGTAATCAGGCATCCATCTGGAGAAAAGGGCAACATATCAAAATACAGTTCGGCTGTTAGGCGTCCACCAGGAGAAAGGGAAAGCATCTCAAAGTGTAGTTCAAGTTGGCAGTCATGCATCCACCTAAATAAAAGGAAAATATCACAGATTATAATTCAAGTCGACAACGGAGGAATTTCACTTGAAGAATACAAGTCAGCATGGCAACAAGAGCTGCAAGATCAAGCATGAAGAGATAGATAGGTTTTGTAATTCATAGACCATAGTTTAGTCTAGCTTCTTTTTATTGTTGACATGGTGTAATAAGGGGTTCAGTAAGAAGTAGCAGCAACAGCAACAACAGTAAAATCATAGCTTCAGGGTAGCCCCAGCTACCAAACATTCCTACACTACACTGACCTGATTCCTTTTTAGCCAAGGATATGTAGGCAATATCAGAAGCAGGGTACGGTCAAATCTTTCAAAAAATGCTTCCCACAGAGTTTTCAAACGGGCAAAAATCGCTCGTATCCGCTCACTTTATCTTTGCACAAAAACTCTTCGTGTTTCTGAGCAAAAAGGGGCAGCTGTGAGCACATGATTTTTTTCCCTTTATGAATTACTCCCATAAATTCAAAACAAAATAATTTCTTTTAGTGTTTGCAATTCTGTGGATTATCGTGGCATTTTCTGTTAATTGTGTGCATTATTGTCTGTGCATTTTAATTGGTGAAAAATACAAAAAATATATGTTGCATTTTTATTTAGGTTCCAATTTTATATTTTTAGGTTAATTATTTAATTAATGTTACAATATGAAAGAAAATAGCAAAAATAGTTCATTTTGTATTTTTGACTCTTATTTCGAATTTTATAGTTTTCTTTTAATTTAGGACTTAGTTAATTTTGGAGCAGGAAATTAGTTATTAATTTTGTTTTAGAGTTAAATAAGGTTTTATTTTGTATTTAACAAAATCTGAAAATGAAAAAAAGAAGAGAAAAAGATAAAGAAAATGAAAAAAAAATGGTTGCATTAATAAAAGATCATTTGTTTCGGCCAACTCTCTATTTTTCCAGGCCCAAACCATCCCTTCCCGTGAAACCCGTCCAAACCCACCTAAAATACCCGCCCGCCCCAAATGGCCAGAACCAGCCCAGATGCCCTCCAAACCTGACCCAGCTTCAGATACACACACACAAAAATGAAGCCCTAATATCTCAAGAGAACAAACGATGCTCATTGTTCAAGTGTCATTCTCGTTTGAACCGAGCCCCAATTCAGTCCAAATTTAGGTGAGTGAATCCCAAATCCCTAACCCATGCATTCCCCCCATCTCTCCTTTTACCGTTCTAACGGTTTCTGACGCCAAGATTCCCTTCTCCTCTCACTCGCTCGAATCAATATCTCACGATTGGAAGGTTCTGGGGACGATATGCTGGATGAGTGTAAGGCGTTGGATTAATTTCACTCAATCCAAGCCCCACGTTCATCAAGGATTCGTCTTCAAAAGGAGCCTTATCCGATTTTGGAAAAGAGGTAGGGAACTCGGGTAACAAAGTTGAAGAGAAAAGTTGAAAGGTTTTTTAACTTCTGTTTTTCTGATTTTATTTTCTTCTTTGAAGAGTTCTTTCGAAGTTTAAGAGAAACATATATACAATTTTTTATTTTCTGAATCCGAATTTGAGTTCCAAGAAGATAAAAATTGAAGTTCAAGTTTGGTTCTACTATTGTCTTGCTGATTTGCTGCCGAACCTCGCTAGGATTTGGAGTCAAAAGGTGTATTGTCGAGTCTATAATTTCTATAAAGAAGATTTGCAATTTTAGGTTCGATTTTCCTCTCTTTATTCTATGCGACTTTATTTTTGTTTCAATGCTTTTGAGCTATGATATTCAGTCTAGAGTGGTCTGTTTTGTGTTGTGATCGAATTTCTAGTTGAATGAATCTATTATCAGTGGTGTTATGTGTTTGAGTATTTATAGTCAATAAGAGCCGATTTGAGTAGCCGTCTTCCATTTCCTGTATGTTGTGATTGTTATTCGGGCTCGAAGTATATTCTGAGTTAAGATTTCATCGCGTTCAGTTGAACGATTTGTGCAGTTTCTTCTGGTGAATTTCCTTTGCAATATGTTCTGATGTTCATGATGATCTGCTTGAGCCTTCCGTCCCGATTTCAACATGTTCGGCACGATTCACTGAAGAGTTTCCCTTTTCTCTGATCTCATGATCATTTTCGCACGTATTGTTAGTCTGAATCTGTTGAAGTTCCCTATTGATAATATTTTCCTTTGAGGATCATTATATTGGAAAGATCAGTAGTTTTTCCTGTTTGTTTTCAGCATGAAAAATCTATCACTAAACTCTTTAAACAAAATATCCTTTGAAGCTTGTGTAATAGTGTGCATTTGTCTCCTTTGAGATCATTTTACATTTGCTAGTCAAGCTATGTACCTTAGTCCATTCATCCTGCACAAGCTGCCTCTCCTGTAGTAACTGGGCTGCTTCCTTTTGGTTTTGGCCCTCAGTTGTTTTAGAATGCTGTGCTTCTGCGTCTGATTATATTTTGGAGCCATGAGTGTTGAATATAATGTATTTAGGGAAAACTGGAATTTTATCTTCTCCATTTTCAAAGGCTGCTGCTATGCAATCTAGTTTAGCTGTGATCACAGGACTTTACTGCTGAAAACTTGCTCAGTTTTTGCACTGTTTAGGAAGCAAATCTGCACACTTTTAAGTACAAAATTCTGCACTGTTAGTTTGCAAAATTGTCAAGCTGCTGGATAATCTATTGTCTAACCGTGTTTTGCTTGGTTTTGTGATTGTTAATCAGTCAAGGAAAGCAGCAGGGGTGAGTTTGTTTTGATGAGTTCTTTTACAAACACTTTGAATTGGTTTGTTTGTTAATCAGTCAAAGACAATTTTGTTTGCCATTGCCCTTTCCATTTGTTTGTGGGGGTCTATTACTGCATATTTGACAAGAAGGTTTTGATTACTTTGTTGTGAATTTGATTCCTTTTTTAGAACTGAGATAACAGTAGGTTTTGGGTGTATCTAGGGCCAAAGTTTTGGTTGTCGGATTATTTTAAATAGCTAATGCACTGTCTAGCTAATGAGTAATTTATATTCAAAATTGGATCAAGGTTGGGCCATTGATTGGTTTTTGAATTATAGTATTTGGACTATTTCTGGCTATTTCAACGCTGATTGTTGCCTAATCTTTATTTAGAAAGGTGTTTGTCCTTCTTGTCTAGCATATAGATTTCCATCTACTTTGATTCATGGTGATTGCCTAGTTTGTTGGTAAGATACCCTTGTTATTGATATATTCTCTCTACTGGAGTTGGGAGTATTTGTATGTGCTGGTATGGTTGTCAAAAGGCGTGTGGAATCGGGTAATATGGGCCATGGCCAGTTCAACTTTGCTGACATTTTACATAGTGGGAAAAAGTCTTGAAGCGATTCAATGCGCTAGTTGCATTGCAGCACATGTACTTGCTTGTGGTGCTTTTGTTTACTACACGGTTGCCTATCGTTGGGACTTTCAGCATGTTGAATTTTGTTAAATCACCAGAAGCATTGGACAAGTTAAAGGAGGTGTCATTTTCGGGGTGCACCGTGCCAAACAATAATGATAATTGTACGGCCCTTGCTTAGTTAACCTTGTATAAATCCTTAGAAATTGAGGTGTGCCATTTACCGAAATTTTTATGGCCCTCGCAAAGTTAAAAATGTGTAGTTCCTTTAGGTGCGTTATTTTAATAATATACTTTCCTAAACTCGGGTGTGCATTTCATGTGACCCAAATCCAAATCTTAATAACGTTGAATAAAATGTGTTTCGGATTGCGGGTGCATTTTATGTGGCGCGGTCCAAAGACATGTTTTACACAATGTTAAATCTTCTTTAAAATAAATAAAAGCGGTTTAAATTTAAAATTCACATAGGTTCAAAAGTGTTTTTAAAATCAGTTAATTAGGCCAATAATAATAGCTGAGCGACCGTGCTAGAATTACGGAACCCGGGAATGCCTAACACCTTCTGCCGGGTTAACAAAATTCCTTACCCGAATTTCTAGTTCGCGGACTGTAATACAAAGTCAATCCTTTCCTAGATTTAGGATTTGAACCAATGACTTGGGAAACCCTAAATATCCCAAGTGGCGACTCTGAATCTCTTAATAAACAATCCCGTTTCGAAGTCCTTTAATTGAAAAAACTCCCTTATTATTATACCCTCCCAAGGGTGTAGTAAAAAAGGAGGTGTGACAATTACTATTTAGCCTCTTGCTTTGTATCCAAACTCGGTCCCTTTGATATTTGTAGTGTTGAAACTGTGACGACTCGACCCGTTGTCTCATGTGTTACCGCCCCGTTTTCCCCATTTATTGCTTATTCATGTTTCATTATCGGCATTTGGTGAGTTAGAGTTGAATTGGTTTGGTTTTGGTAGAAAATGAGACACTTAGTATCTTTAAGGAAGGCTTACATTGGAAAAGTCAACTGGATGTTGACTAATGAGTTAGAGGGCTCGAATGTGATTTTCGGTGATTCGGTTTACTTCGGGAGATGATTTGTGACTTAGGAGTGCGATCAGAATTGATTTTGGAGGTCCAGTGTAGAATTAGGCTTGAATTGGCGAAGTTAGTATTTTGACGAATTCCGGTTGGTAGGTGAGATTTTGATCCGGGGGTCGGAATGAAATTTTGAGAGTTTCAGTATCTTCGTTAGGTGATTTCGGATGTATGTGCAAAATTTCAGATGATTCAGAGGTGATTTGGTTGGGTTTTTGATTGAATGTGAGTTTCAGAAGAATTTGAAGAACTTAGGCTTGAAATTGATGAGAAATGAGAATTTTTGTGTTGTTGGATGTGTTTTTAAGATTGGAACAAGTTTGAATAGGGTATTGGACCATGTCTATGCTTTTGGTTAAGGTCCAGTGGGCCTCGGGGTGAGTTCGGGTGGTTAAACGGAGAGTTTTTGAAGTTTGTTGCATGTTATATTGCTGGTATCTGGTGTTTTTGCACCTACGGTTATTGGACCGCAGGTGCGGTCTCGCTGAAGTGGAATGGATGGCGCAGAAGTGAAAACTTGGCCCTTGTCAGGTTCCGCAGAAGCGGAAGTTAGGACTGCTTAGGAGGTCCCGCTGATGCGAAATGGGGACCGCGAAAGCGGTAGGGGCCTTAAGTGAAAGTCCACAGAAGCAGACGTCGATCGAATATGCGGAAGTCGCAGAAGCGGCGCTATCTCCGCAGAAGCGGAATCCCTAGGCAGTTAAGTGAATTAGTCTTCTTCGCGAATTTTCGAAAGAACAACGTTTTGGACTTCGAACTTTGAGAACTTTGAGGCGATTTTGAAGATGGTTTCGAGGGCTTTAATCAGGTATGGATTCTTGGACTTAGAATAATATTTTATGGTGTAAAAACATGGATTTAAACTGAATAATCAAGGAATCGAAGGTAAAAAATGGTGGTTTAGGGCTTTAACTTAAGAGAGTTTAAAATAGGGATTTGAGGGGTCAAATGGACTCCGATATTGATAAATTTGATATGTATGGACTCGTGGCGAGACACCGGTGATGTAAATTTTGTAATTTTTTGAGAAGTGGGCTCGGGGCTCGGGTTTTTCTAACTTCGTGATTTTCGATATTTTTCGAGTCTTTTCGATTGGGTTATATTTCCTTAGCCTATTGTAATGTATTCCTTGCGGTTTTGATCAGATTTGAGGCGTGAGGAGGTCGATTTGAGAGGAGCGAGCTAGACTTTGGGCCGGCTTGAGATGAGTAATAGGTGTAAATTATGAACTGAGGGTTTGAAACCCCGGAATTTCACATCGTAACGCTATATTGAGGTGAGGCATGCGCTCTATGACGAGTTCGGGGTTGTTTGTTGTTGGGGATTGTGACTTGGTCCGTCCTGGTGATGTTTTACTGTGTTTTTCTACTAGAACTTGTTGGGAATCCTCGTTACTTGGATTTGACTATTGCATTTGGGCTTCGTGCCGGCTATTTGAATCCTTCAGGGATTGATATCACCGATTTTGCATACTTTGCATATTGTTTAACCTCATTCCAAGATTTTAAGTACTATTTTGCAAACTCAGCCCCCTTTTTCTAAATTTGAAAACTCAAATGATATTTTAAATGATATTTTGGGCTGTGAATTACTGATTTAAAAGTGCTCGAAGGGCATATAGTGATTTCTGGATATATGGATGGCTCGGGCTGTACACCGCAACAGTATTATATGATATTGAGGCTGAGGGCCTGGTTGGTGCCACGAGATGGCTTGATTCTTTGTGCTTGGGCTGTAGGATCCCCTCCGGAGTCTGTACACACCCCTAGTGAATGCCATCGACGATAAATATATGGTTGGCTCGGACTGCATGCCGCAGTGGGTACCTGAGTGTACCGGTATATGCATTGCATTGAATCCATGCATTATTACTTGCCTTAGTTGTCATGGTTCTTTCTGTTCTATTATCTCATTGACTTGTTGGTTTTACTGTTAAAGGTTTGGTACTGCCAGTTATAGTTTGCCTTGTGTTTTTCAGTGATTTCTTATTTTCAGCCATTATTTATGTTTATTACTCATTGAGTTAGAGTACTCACTTTACTCCCTGCACCTTGAGTGCAGATCTATGTGCATCACAGGCTGAGGGAGGACCTGTTTAGCTGAGCAGCATTATTCGGGAGCATCGAGGTAGCTATATGGCGTTCGCAGCCTTGATCCTTCCCTCCTATCCCTATCTTTCATTATTCTGCTTCTCTTAGACAGTTTTGATGTAGGATAACACTCTGTATTAGAGGCTCATGGTCGTGACACCGGATCCTGTTTGGGTTTATGTTTCAGTATCTTTTTAGACTTCCGTATATTACTCAATATTTCTAGTCTTTTGATAAAATGGCTTAGTAATTTAATATCTGTGTTTGAGTTCATGAATCATCATAAGTTAGGATTATTGTTGAATGGTCGGCTTTCCTAACAATTTGTTGGGCGCCATCACGATCGGGGGTTGGGTCGTGACAGATACCGGGATCACTTCTTTGATTGAAAACATTTCCTTTGCAGCTGGTCGTTCCCCATAGATTATTTTGATCCCTCTTGGCATTGGGAATTTTAAAACTTGGTGAAGAATCGAGGGTACTGCCCTCATGTTGAGGATCCATGGCCTCCCGAACAGGGAGTTGTACCTCATGTCTTCTTTGATCACATAAAACTTGGTTTCCTGGATGGTCCCAATGGTATTCACCGGTAATGTTATCTCTCCCTTAGTGGTTTCACATGCCATGTTGAATCCATTCAGAACCTGGACTGCAGGCATGCTTTGATCTTGTAGGCCGAGCTATTCTACGACCCTCGATCAAATGATATTGGCCGAGCTACCTGAATCGATTAACACACGCTTAACTCAAGATTTATTTATGAGTACAGATATTACTAGTCCACTATTGTGGGGCTGCACAATCCCTTTTGCTCCCTCGTCGTTGAAATACAAGGTTCCTTCTAGTATGTAATCTCGAGTCTGCTTTTCTTGTGCGCTTTATCATTGATCCTTAAGGAACATCGATCCCTTCGATGATCATGTTAATGACGTGTCGAGGTTCTTCTTGTTCATCCTATTTATTAGAATCTCTATTTCAAAAATGATTCTTGGCTCGGTCGCTCAAGAATTCTTGAAGATGCCCGTTGTTGAATAAATCGTGCTACCTCCTCCCTCAACTGTTGGAAATCCTCTATTATATGGACGTGAGTGCTATGATATTTGCACATCTAGTTTGGATCCCTTTGAGCTGGGTCAAATTGAAGAGGTCGAGCCATTTGGTGTCTTTGCTGCATCCGATAGCTGATACAATGGCGGCAACATCGACGTTAAAGCTATATTACGATAACCTAGGTGCTTCCATAGACCCGATAGGCCTGTCAAAACCGTGCTTTCTATGAGTTCCCGGTTACTTTGATCTCAATCACTTCTTCTTTCACTTCACATAGAATTCTGCCCTGATCCACTACTTCTTCGATCTCCATTGTAAGGCTGATACTGATCCCTTTTCGACTTTGGTTCATGGTCGATATCTCTCTTGTCTTTGTCGATGGGTCTAACAGGATAGACTTACCTCGAAGGAGCCTGGAGTTGGTCATTTTTGACATTGATTTTTGATTAATATCGATTATGTACATCAGCCCAAGTGATAGCCGAATATTCTATCGGATTGTGCTTTAATTGTTGTGAAGTCACTGAGCTTCGAACATTGAGTTCCTGGGTGAGATCTTGAATGGCCCAATCATCAGCGACTGGAGATAGGTCCATCCATTCCATTTGAAACCATGACACGTACTCTCTAAACATCTCATTATCCTTTTGTCTTGCTTTGAAGAGGTTCGACTTCCTGGTCTCGACCTTGATAGCCCCGGTGTGTGCTTTCACGAAAGCGTCTGCAAGCATAGCAAATGAGTAAATAGAATTAGGTTGTAAGTTATGATACTATATCATAGCTCCCTTTGACAGGGTCTTGCCGAATATCTTCAACAAAACACACTCGATCTCATTATCTTCCAAGTCGTTCCCTTTCCTGCCGAATGCTCATTTGGGTCGATCGTCCCAATATACTTAAGAATCTCAGGCATACGGAATTTTTTAAGGATCATTTCGGGACCACATTCGGCAAGAAAGGTTTTTGCACGAATTTCTTGGAATCCAAGCCTTTCAGTACCAGCAGTACTCCTTGGATTTGGTCGACCCCGGAATTTTAGGTTTCAACCTTCTTGTCATTTGCCTCGATTTTCTTCTCCCATGATTCTATCCGTTTTGTCAGCTCCTCGAGCATTTTTATGATCTCGGGGTTAGTCCCCAACTCGTCTCCATTCGACCTCTCTATGACCAGTTCTGCCCTACGGATGATTTCCCGGAATGGATTGGGTTCAATTCTGCTCGATGCATGGATTTGGTTCTGTAACTGAGCTACGCCGCCTGTCGAGCCTGTAATATTTCGAAGATCATTCATAAATTGATCCCGTCTTCTCTATTATTTTCAGTATTGCACTGTCGATCGGACTCCACCACGAATGCTATTCTCAAGGTCAGTAGGCAGGTTTGTGTCGATAGCCAATTGCGAGTTATCCTCCAATGGGTCCGTAACCAAATTTCAGATGGGATTAACTGACAGTATCTTGTTGCCGCACGCTATGTTGTTATTTTCACCATGGTGACCAGATTCATTTTCAACAGGTAGAGGTGCTAATTGTGAGTTTAATATTTTGAGCTTGAACCTAATATTAGAGACACTTCAAAGAAAAAGTGTAAAAAAAGTGTGTGTTATGACATTTATTATCAAATTACCACTATTATCCTTATCCCCACGGTGGACGCCAAACTGTTTGCCCTCAAAATCGGATAACAATTAAATTGGTAAGTGGTTTTAAGGATACATAGATTAATTTGACACAAAATGCTAAATTAAATTGTAATTAAAAGGAACAATGATAAAATAAATTCAAATCTTGCGACTTGAATAGTTATAGCCTTGAAAGATAACTCTCACTTGAACTGGATGCAATTCAAATGATATTAGAAAAATAGTACCTTACAGAAAAAATAATATTATATTGCTTTGAGATGCGTGTAATAATGTGTTTTACAAATAATCAGGCCTCCTTTATATAGTAGGGGAGTCCTACTTTAGGTACAACTCTATCAGTGGTAAAAATCTTCTGATTTGCTGATTTCCCAGTCCCTTATTGATTTGAGATACCCACCGTGATATCGACCAGTCATGGGTATTTCGTCCTTCTGTTATTTCGGTCTCATGTTGGTTGTTTAGATAATGTTTCCTCGAGTTCATCAACGTCGGGATTGGTTCAGGGGTCATGAACTCAATATTCTCGAGGATGGATATTCTAACTTCGAGATTTATATTGACAGGACGGGGTTGGTCCTCAATCCCTCACGTTCCGAGCCCAATTTGTGGTTCAGTACGAGAGCCCGATTTTGACCGTATACATGGCTATAGTGTCGATTATGGATTGACATGAATTCAATAACTTTTGCCTTTATGTTTTAAGACTAGTAAAAGATGGTCTGTGCTGCGCTCGGGCCTAAGCGTTGGGTTGCATATTGTGGACTTTTAACATGAGCTCCGATATTTTTTTTAAACCAACCAATGATATGTTAACATTGTGAAATTTTTTTGCTTGTGTTTGTTTCTATCTGTCTTTATTTTAAATTGTTAATCTAGTTTAAACATTATAAATAACTTTTGTAGTTTCAATTTGTTATTTGTTTGATATTAAAATTTGTAAGACTTAAAAATTATAAAAGTTATATTCTTATACATTAATTCTCATTAGTACAATATTATGACAACTTGTTTTTCTCCATATGGCTTTATCACTCTAATTTGTTACAAGCTAAGAATGCTGTATTAGTTTTGGTAATAAGAATATCTTCTTTTAGAGTATCTTTTTCCACAAGTTTGCCCAGTTGTGATACAATTATAGTGTACCCAATGTATTGTAATGTTCAATGTTACTTATGCCAAATCTCTTTTCTTCTTGATTTGCTTTGAATTAGACAATTTTTATGGTAGCAGTGCAAACCATCTTTCAGATGTACTTTATTCTAATATCACTGGTGATTGGATCTTCTTTCTCCTCTCTATATTGTTTTAAGGAAAATAAGGGCTCCTCTTTCTTCATGCTAGGAGGCCTCACTGTCAAAAATAAATTTGAAAAAGACTTACCAGTCATTTCATCTTAATTAAGATATAATCGGTGCCACTTATGATGGCACAATCCATAATTTTTGCACCACCCTATGTTCTCAATAATGGAAAGGATCAGCTTGGTAAATTTGATGCCAAAGGCGACGAAGGGATATTTCTTGGCTACTCTTCTTAAAGCAAGGCTTACAAGATTTATAACAAGCGTACTTAATGTGTTGAAGAAAGCGACCATGTTATTTTTGATGAATCTCATCCATCATTTGAGAAGAGTACCGAGGAAGATCAAGATGGAGAACCCTTACTTGTTTCTGGTGAAGTCATTAACATGACAAATGGAAAGGCAGACATGATGAGTCAAGTAAAGGAGCCAAATGAAGATAACGTGGCCTCATCATCAACAGAACCAAACACTTTAATTACAATCACCGAAGCTGAAAAATGAGTGGTTGATGCAGTTCAGGGAACTCCACTGGCATCTGAGAGAAGGATAGAGAAGAATTAGCCAAACATACCGTATTCCTCTTAGAATGAACCCCGGACATCTAACTGGAGACATCAAAGTTCTCATCCTATAGATAACATAATCACTCCTCTAGATTCTGGAGTTCAAACCAGGTCAAGAGCTAGAAATTTACTTGCCTTCTAAGCCTTTCTCTCCTAGATAAAACCCAAGAACATCAAGGAATCCTTAAATGCTACAGATTGGATTACAACCATGCAAGTCGAGTTACATCAATTTGAGACTAATAGTGTTTGGCACCTGGTACCCAGACCCCCAGATAGAACCATTATAGGAACCAGGTGGGTATTTAGAAACAAGCTCGATGAGCATGGAATTACCACAAGGAACAAGGCCAGGCTAGTGGTCCAAGGTTACAATCAGGAGGAAGGGATTGCCTATGATGAAACATTTGCTCCAGTGGATCGCATGGAAGCCATCGGAATTTTGATTTCTTTGCTTCTCATATGGAATTCACTTTATTCCAAATGGATGTCAAAAGTGTATTTTTGAATGTACAACTTAAGGAAGAAGTCTATGTGAAGCAACCCCTTGGGTTTGAATGTCATAAGTACCATTAATATGTGTTCAAATTGGACAAAGCTTTGTATAGGATAAAGCAGGCTCCTCGAGCGTGGTATGAAAAATTGTCAAAATTTCTCTTAGAAAATGTCTTTAAGAGAGGTAAAATTGACAACACTCTTTTCTTAAAGAAACGAGGAAAGAACCTGCTCATTGTTCAGGTTTATGTTGATGATATCATTTTTGGAGCAACAACTGACTCTCTGTGTGAAGAATTCGCAAAACTTATGGGAAGCAAATTTTAAATGAGCATGATAGGGGAATTAAACTTCTTCTTGGGTCTTCAAGTAAAACAGTCCCCAAAGGGTACTTCCATTTGTCAGCAAAAATACATCAGGGAACTCTTGAAAAGGTTTGACATGGAAGCATCAAAGGTAATAGACATTCCCATTGCAACTGCCACTCGACTGGACATGGATGAAACTGGATCTCCTATGAATCAAACAATGTATAGAGGCATCATTGGGTCTCTTCTCTATCTCACTGCCAATCGACCTGATATTGTTTTTAGCGTGGGGCATTGTGCGAGGTTTCAATCAAATCCCAAGGAATCTCACTTGAAGGCTGCCAAAAGAATACTGAGATATCTCAAAGGCACGCAGGACCAAGTGCTATATTATCCATTAGTTGACATTTTTAATCTGATTGGGTAAGCGGATGCAGACTATGCAGGTTATCTTGTAGACAGAAAAAGCACTTCTGGGATGGCTCACTTCTTCGGATCATGTCTTATATCTTGGGGTACAAGGAAGCAAAATTCAGTGGCTCTTTCAACAACTGAAGCTGAATATATAGATGCAGCATCCTGCTGTGCTCAACTTCTATGGATCAAGAAGTATCACTAGTGCACTCAACATTGCAAAGAATACAGTTCAACATAAAAGGACCAAACATATTGATGTGAGGCATCATTTTCTAGGAGATAATGTGGAGAAAGGGTTGATATGCATGACGTTCTGCAGCACAGAAGATCAAATTCCAGACATTTTTACCAAGTCACTAAGTAGGGAACAATTTGAAAGAAATAGAGTAAAGCTGGGACTGTTATGGCCAAATTAAGAACCTGATTCCTCTTTAGCTGGCTATTATTCTTAATAACTAACTAGTTCAAAGTGTTTTTTGGCCATGTCTAACTCACTTCAATACCGTTTCAGGTAGACACGTATGATAAGCATAGAAGCAGTAGATGCAGTACATGACTGATAAAAGAGGATCAATTCTTTTCAAAAAGGGGCTTGAAGAAAATGTCTTCTTTCAAGAACTAGGTTCTTGTACTAAAGGTTAGTAGTTCTGTGCATCCTCTAATACACGTCTTAAAAGGTAAAAAATTCAACTGCTATGTCATCAACATTTTAGATCCGGCTGTCACATCCCTTTGATTCAAAACGTTACATCTCCCTCTGTAATATCACAATTCTCCACCCCAACCGCCATTTTGGAACCGATGCCTATTCATCTCCCTTTATAATTATCCTCTCCATTTAAAAACCCTCTCTTCTGCCCGTCTTAACCATAAGCCCTATTCTAGATTCACCCAAAAGGAAAGGATCATCACACTACTTCTTCCAATGGTTGAGAAAACTTCCGATCTATCTGCCTCAATTGTAACCATCTCTGACCCATCTATGGAACCTTTTGCCATCACTGAGTCCTTGTCACCCTCTACCACTCCTAGTGCTACAGTCATGCCTTTCTTAGTTTCCCAACCTCTTCCTAACTCAGAAACCCTTGAAACTATTGTTCCATTATCCCCTTCGTTTGTTTCCCACACCAGTCAAACCTTAAGCAGAGAACAAGGTCAAAATACTAAGTTCACTAAAGACTCCGCCATCATTGTCGTCGACTCCATGGTTGTGGTAGTACTGGTTGAAGAAGAAAAGACTGTGTTTGTTGTATCCGCTGATGGGGTATTGCATAAAGTTATTTCCCATAAACACGAGTCACAAAGTGTGGGGGAAGAAGAGGCCATTATAGTAATTGAAGGGGATGCAATATCATACACTACTGCGGGTTCACATGAGGAACTTGATCCCTCTCCGGAGGACCCAGGTCAGGACTGTAGTCCCTAGGAAAGTGTTGTTCTTGCACTTGATGCTGTGCCCCTGGAAATTCAGGCACCAAAAATGCGATCTAGTAATGAAGAAGAGCTGGACAACGTGGCCCTTGATGTGTTCATAAGTAAGCTAAGGGTCATTTCCACCACTGAGTCTGAAATCAAGTGACCCACTACCAGGCTTCAAGTCAAAGTTGCCTATGATTCAGTACTCCAAAAGAGGAAGAAAAGTAGCAAGAAGAATAGAAAAAAGTTGGTGAAGGATGGTTTACCTGTAAGTGATGACGCTATCCCTATAGTTGAGGTGGAGGAAGGAACTCCTAAGGAACCTGGTTCCCTTGTAAAGCGGTCCTCGAAAAAGGCTGAGTTTGTTTCAATGGAGAAAGGGTCTATTTCTAAGTCCAAGATGAAGGAGGTAGTGAGTGATGAGGATGTTCTTGTCAATCCCAAAGGGAAATGCAAAGTCAGTGGAGAAAAGCATAGGAAAGGCAAGTATGAAACAGTTGAAGAACCTAGTCCTGGAAAGGAAGCAAGAAGTGAGGTCTGCCTTGTCTTTGAACGCTTAAGGCATCATAAAGTTCTACTGGGTCGTACGTTTGACCCAACAATCTCAGAGATGGCCGGAATGCGCCAAATTCTAGAAATGGTGGAGTTTCAAAAATGGATGCATCTGTTGTACGTTAATGCTCCTAAAGTGTATGAGGAGGAGGTACAGAGTTTCTTCGCCAGTCTTTTTCCAGTCAATACTGACCATGTTTGTGCTTTGGTCAATGGTGTGGACTTTGTCTTTGACGTGCAATTGCTTGGGGAAATTTTGCAAGTTCCTATAGTTGGAGTGTCAAGTGTACAAGATGTTTGCCAGTTCAACTTTCAAAATGTGGTGGTGAAAGATAATTCCAATCAGAAATGGGACCAAATCCATAAGAAAGCACTACTTCCTATCTATTAGCTGTGGTTGGAGCTGGTTAACAAAGTACTGTTGCGTCGAGTAGAAACGAGGTCTGTAACTTCAAAATCAGATCTATACCTAATGGAGAAACTAGACAGTTTCAACCCTGTGAGTCTTCCTGCGATAATGATTGAACACATGCAGAAGGTGGCCAATTTTAAGGATGATAATTACGGGCTTCCCTATGGATTGTTGCTCACCCAGGTGTTCAAGTTCTTTAAGTTTTCATTGGGAACAGGTAAGGTGGGGACTCGTAAGCAGACATTCTCACGGACAACTTTGGAAGAGGGCGAGTGTATAGAGAAGTATGGGGGTGTGGGAAGTACTTCAACTGTGTCTCAAATCATCAATGCCCAGAACAGTGCAACTGAGGAGATACGTCGTTTGAAGGCCAGGAATGCTATCCTGGAAGGTCAACAAGCCCGAGCGGTTCCCATGTCAAATGATGAGGTGATCCATTTGACCCAAGAAAATACTGATCTCAGGGTGCAAGTCGAGAACCTGAAGGCTGAACTGCTCAAAGAGCAAAAGTCGAGAAACGCCTGAATAAATCTTGTTCTCCAGACACTTGCTGCAGCTTCCAAGCCTTTTCCTCCTAGTGCCCCCAAGATCCACTTCAGTGACCAGTTTTCTGGATATGTTTCTCTTACTTGTTTCCTTATTGATGGTTGGTGGATGTTTTTTTTGCTTTTTCTATGATGGTTGGGATGTACTACTACTACTGCTCCTGTGAAACAAGTCCAATTTAGCCTCTTCCTTTTTCAAAGGACGAGGCATATCAAATTATTAATATGAATCCTCTTTTCTTTTGTCTAGTACTTCTCTTTGTGTTCTATTCTTTCTCATGATTATTTGCCCATATGTGGCATGAGTTAGCTTAGCTGGGCTTCTTTGTGTTGTTCTTCTTTTTAATGATGCCTAAAGGGGAAAAATGACTAATATGGGACTTAGGGGGAAACACATTGGGGAACTGGCTCTTATGAATTACTCTATTACTCTCACCATGAACGATTAAGGCATCGTCTTAGGGGGAACTCTTTGAAACTGGTTTCTTACTGCCCAATTCTGACTTTATAATTGTTAAGTTTGTCATCATCAAAAAGGGGGAAATTGATAGATCTTAAACATTATTTCCTTATGTTTTGATGATTTAACAAACTTACTGCTAAGAACCAGTTAGGGAACCTGACCTACTTGGATTGCTGCAAGCGTTAATGGATTTCAGCTAAATATAAATTGCTACAGCTTCAGGACTTAGGAACCAAACAAGTACCTGATGCTCTTGTGGCTTCCTCGTAGCAGTACAAAGTCATTTGGAAACACTGGAAATGAAGTGACTGACGGTACTGTTTCTACCACACTGCACCACACTATCAGCCCACTCATTCTCTAACCAAACAAAGTACTCAGATCATGTCAAGTGATGTGATTAAAGTGTACCAAATGAGCTTTACAAAAAAAATTCCACTTGAAGGTTTTTGTTTCTCATTCAAGCCTCTTGCAAAAAATAGAAATATCATCCTCTCCAGCTTGAAGAACAAAGTTGAACGCCACTATGGACCAGTTCCTAAAATATTGATTGTTATTGTCCTAGTTGAGTTGTAACCTTGTTATTGTACTTACTATATCTCCTAAATCGCTTACATAGAAGCATACTGATTAGAAATCCTCTTATAAATCTGTAAACTCATTGAGTTTATGTTGTGACTAGATTTAGTCATAAGGAAAAGTCTTTGTAATCGTAGAATGACAAAGTGGCTTGTGGTGATAGCATCACAAGTTAGAAAAAACCTTTGCAACTAGGATAATCACAAAGTGGCTTGTGGTAAAGGTACCACAATTTAGTTGAGTAAATCCTTTGCAATAGGAAGTATTGCAAAGTGGCTTGTAATAGGTAAGATTACAAGTTAGTGAAGTTAAAAGCCTACAAGTGTAGGTCGTGGTTTTTTGATCCCCTTGTGTGGGATTTTTCCACGTAAAAATCCTCTGCCTCATTTACTTACTACTTTACTAAGTGCTTTCTGAAGAAACTTGTAGAGGACCAGATACTCTACGATTTGGTGGATCCATACAAACTATATATATATATATATGTGTGTATATATATATATATATATATATATATATATTAGTGTTTTGCTTTTCTGGACAAGAATAGAGATAAGGCTGGTTGATAGCCTATTTGGCCGAGCTTTTTTTGGACCAAAAGTGTTTTTTTAGCCAAAAGTGCATTTTTCCAAAAATTGACGTGTTTGGCCAAGCTTTTGATGGAAAAAAGTGATTTTGAAGAAAAGCATAAGCAATCGGAGAATCAGAAAAAAGTAGCTTCTCTCCAAAAGCACTTTTTATAAAGCACTTTTGAGAAAAAATACACTTAGAAGAAGTTTTGAAAAGCTTGGCTAAACACTAATTGCTACTCAGAGGTTGTAACGATTTGGCCGGTTGTTTTGAGAGTATTACCCCCGATCCCTTATTTATTTCTCCATTTATTTCATTTTTTTGATACGTGATTTGCGGGGATGCGTGGTGTATTGTTCGGGAAAGTTCAGAGTAGAATGTGACACATAGTTCCTAAATTGGGTAGTTTAAGTTGTAGGAGTTGACCGTAGTTTGAATTATGTGAAGACGATTCCAAATAGCTCCATATGGCGGTTTTGATCTTAGGAGCATGTCCAGACATTGATTTGGAGGTCCGTAGGTTGTATTCAGCTTGAGTTGGCAAAAGTTGAAAAATTGGTGGAACCTTAGAAAGTTTGACAGGGAGTGGATTTTTGACATCGGGGTTGGATTCCGATTTCGGAATTTGGAATAGGTCTGTAATATCAGTTATGACTTGTGTGCAAAATTTGGTGTTAATCGGAGTAGTTTTTGTATGAATCGGTGTCGGTTCTGGAAGTCGGAAGTTTATAAGTTCTTATGCTTGAATTGATGCGTGAATCATGTTTTAGAATTGTTTGATATGATTTTTGGTATCTATTAGGTCCGTTATGTGTTTTGGAACTAGTTGGTATATTCGAACGGGGTCCTGGCGGCCTCGCATGTGATTCAGATCGATATAGGATCATATTTTGACTTGTGCAAATGCTGAAGCTCCCAACTTCTGGTGTTATCACACCTGCGGAGGTTTGGACCACAGGTGCGGACTCGCATGAGCACATGAGGGAATTCCTAAGAGGAGAAGGCAGCCTAGGCAAGGTCTCATAGGTGCGAAAAAGGTTTTCTGCAGTGAGGAGACACGCAGGAGCGGCTATGGTCGCAGGTGCGACTCATTTGGTTGCAGGTGTGGCCCTTTGCTCGTAGAAGTGGACTCTGTGGACTTAAGTGAAGTATACATATGCAATAATTTTTCTGCAAGTGCAGAGCTGCAGATATGATAGTAAGGTAGCAGGTGCGACATAACTCGGCAAAAAACATGATTTTTTAAGGGTTTGCTTCATTTTCATTTTTGGGACTTTGAAAGCTCAGATGGAGGTGAGATTTTGAGGAATTTTCAAGGGAAGTGTTAGGTTAGGGATTCTTGACTCATTTTTGTATAAATCCCATGAATCTACTATTAATTATACCTTATAATTTGTGTTTTGGAGTTTAAAATTGGGGGAAAAGGTGCAAAATTTCTTAGACCAAGTTCTTGAGTTTTGAAAGGTGAAATGGGGTCGGCTTTGAATAATTCTTGTATAGTTGGACTCGATATCAAATGGGTGTTCGGTTTTTGGTAATTTTGGTCGGGTTCCGAGATGCGGGCCCGAGTTGACTTTTTGGGTTGATTTTCCAATTCTTTGCTAAAATCATAATTTCATTATTTAGATTAGTTTCCTATAATTATATTTACCATATGTTATTGTTTTGTCTATATTTAAGTCATTCGAAGTCAGAAGATTGAGGAAAAGGCCTTCTAATTGATTGATTGTGCGTGGGTTGAGGTAAGTAAATTCTCTAACCTTGCGTGTGGGAAATTCCCCTAAGGAAGTTGTGCTGTTGTGATAATTTGTGATACATACAGGTCGTGTACTCAAGGTGACAAGTGCGTACATGGTCTAAGTGTTGAAATTTTGGTTTTAGCTACCTAGTTTCCTTTTCATGTCTCAATTGAGTTACTTTAGCATGTTATAGTCATCATGTTTAGTCTAATTTCATATGTCTACTTGTCTTACCTCCTAATTGTAACTTGTATTACATACTTAGTTGAATTACTTGCTTTATTAATTCTTTATTCATTACTTAATTTTGGAGTTATTTACTTGAATTGGATATCCTTGAAATATTGTGCTATTGAGTTTGGTGTCGAGTTGCAAGCTCGTGGTTTCTGTTGAGGCATGATGTAAGTTGTGAAACTTCATGTTATTTAGCTGTTATATTTGTTTTTCGTGTTTTTGTTGAGGTGATTGTTTTGGTTGTTTGCACGAGCTTTCTATCATGCTGTTGTTATTGTTGCACGAGGTTTTTGTCGTGCAGTTGTGATTATTGATACGCATATGGTGGAATAAGATCTCAGTGTTGAAACAGATGCGTTGAAATAAGGTGGGCTTGATACGCGTGGCTAGTAGGGGAACTACTAGAAGCCATAAGGTGTGATAAGGTGGGCTAAAATGTGGGGTGCTATTTCGGAAAAATAAATTTTTTAAAACTAAATATAATGGCTCTCGTAGTGATATAAGAAAAGACCTTTAATTATTTTATGATTTGAGACTACGAGGCGGTACCTCGGGAGTGTCCCTATTGATCTTCTCTATTTGCTGTATTGTTTGTTGTTATTTTCCATAACCGGTAAGATTCTTGCTTCCTTTCGTGTTGTATTTGCTTTCTTTTGACTCCGTGTTGTTAGTTTCCATAACTCTTTAGTGTTTCACTTCTCTATCATTCTTATTATATCATTATATCTTTTGCCTTATTTCTTATTATCGCCAGTAGGGCCCAAACCTGACCTCGTCACTACTCTACCGAGGTTAGCCTTGGCACTTACCGGGTACCGTTGTCGTGTACTCATACGACGCTTCTGCATATGTTTGTTGTAGATCTAGGTTCATCCTATCAGAACTTGGTATTAGAATGTTGCTTTGCTGCTTGGAGACTTCAAGGTACTCCTGCCCGCGTCCGCAGGCCATAGAGTCCCCTTTTATCCCGTCCTTTCTAGTTTCTTTACATCTTTGTAGATAGTTATTAATAGGAGTGTTCAGTACCGTATTTTATGCTTGTGACTTATATCTTACCAGGTGTTGGGAGTTGTGTGTATATATATTGAGTTGTAGTTTTCATTTTATATAGTTGATGTTTTGAGATTTTAAGTTATTATTTCAGTCATTATGCATGTTTTTAAGGCTTAACAAGTCTTAGACACTAGGTATTGTCACGATATCTTAAAGAGGGAAATATGGGTCATGACAAGTTGGTTTCAGAGTTCTAGGTTCATAGGTGGTATGAGTCAGCAACAGGTTTAGTAGAGTCTCGCGGATCGGTTCAGAGACGTCTGAACTTATCTTTGGAGGCTATGAAACTATTAGGAAAATATTCACTTCTTTGATTCCTTATCGTTCGAAATTGCTGACTTCAGGATTCTAGACTTTTATCTCTATATTCTTTCACAGAAGTTGAGGACACGTATAGTTGGATCAGATGACCAAACACCCACACCACTGCTAGAGCTGCGAGAGGCCGAGGCCAAGGTAGAGGACGAGGACGTCCACGTAGTTTAGACAGAGCACCTGCACGAGCTGCTACAAAGGAGCCACTAGTAGCTCCAGTTATTTTGCTGGCACCTAAGATGCCTGTTACTGCACCAGCTCTCTAGGAGACTCTCGCCAGTTTTTGAGTATGTTCGGCACTTTAGCTCTTGCAGGGTTGATCCTACTTGCTCCTGCCACATCTCAGGCAGGGGGAGAAGCACAGACTCCTGCCACCTGTACCCTAGAGTAGCGGGTTCAGTTTGACCAGGTTCTAGATATCGTACCAGTACAACCGGTCACCCCAGTTCTGCTCGAGGTTAGGGCAGTAGTTTCTGAGGGAGTGCAGCTCAGACGTGAGAGGTATAAGAAGTACCACCCTCATACTTTTGGTGGCTTGGCATCAGAGGGAAGGATTTTCTTGAGGAGTGCCACCGTATCTTTCATACTATGGGTATTGTTGAGTCTAGTGGGGTTGCTTTCACTATGTTCTAGCTAAAGGGAGCGGTTTATCAGTAGTGGCGAGCATATGAGTTGGGTAGTCCGGCCGAGGCAGCTTCACTCACTTGGACTCAGTTCTTAGATATGTTCTTGAGGGAGTATGTTCCCCAGAGTTTCAGGGATGCATGGCGCCCAAAGTTTAAGTAGTTGCACCAGGGTTCTATGACCATGTCAGAGTATGCAGTCTGGTTTAGTGATTTGGCTAGGCATGCATTAGCCTTGGTTGCTACTGTCAAAGAGCAAGTCCGTCGATTTGTCGAATGGCTCAAACCCGGTATAAAATTTAGCATGGCCAGAGAGTTGGAGATGGACTTCGCATACCAGCAGGTAGTAGGGATCGCTAGGAGGTTATATGGTATGTTAACTCGGGGGAGAGGAGAGGGAGGCCAAGAGGTCTCAAAAGTCTGGCACATATAGTGGCACCCGTGCCCTAGTTTCAGCTCATCATGATAGGGGCTATGTGATCGCCTTGTTCATTCAGCACTTCTCATTGCCAGCAGTATTTCGGCCACTCCTAGGCCTCAAGCTCCCTATTATGCACTACCATTGTCTAATGCACCTCTTGTACGGGGTGCTTTCAGCGGTCAGTCCAACCAATCAAGCTCGAGCTAGCCATATCATCCACATCCTCCGGGAGCTTGTTTCAAGTATGGTGACACTTATCATATGGTGAAGGATTGCCCAGACTTAGGGGGTGCACCTCCACAGACTACTCCGGCTCTGTGAGCTCCATCGGGTCCTCAGGCTTATGGTTACCCCTCCAGCTACCACTCCACCAGCACAGCCAGCTCGAGGTGGAGGTCGAGCAAGTAGAGGTCGCCCTAGAGGGGGAGTCCAAGCCATATATTATGCTCTTCTTGCTCAAACAAAGGAAGCTGCATCAAACTTTGGCATCATAGGTATTGTTCTGGTCTATCGTATAGATGCATCGGTCTTATTTGATCAAGGCTCCACTTATTCATATGTGTCATCTTATTTTTCTCCCTGTTTCGGTGTATCATTTGATTCTTTGAGTTCTCTTGTCTCTGTGTCTACACCTATAGGAGATTCTATTGTTGTTGACCGTGTGTATCGGTCGTGTTTGGTTGTTCTTAGTGGTTTTGAGACCAGAGCCGATCTATTATTGCTTAATATGGTGGACTTTGATATTATTTTGGGCACGGACTGGTTGTTGCCCTATCATGCTATTCTCTATTTTCACACCAAGACCGCGACGTTGGCTATACCAAGATTATCGTGGTTAGAGTGGAGAGGTACTTTAGATTATACTCCTAGCAGGGTTATTTCATTTCTAAAGGTTCAATGGATAGTTTAGAAGGGGTGTGATACATATCTAGCATATGTGAGAGATGTTAGTGTGGGTACTCCTACCGTTGAGTCAGTTCCGGTAGTGAGGGATTATCTTGATGTATTCCCAGCGGATATTCCGGGCATGCCACCTGATAGGGATATCGACCTTGGTATTGATTTGTTACCGGGCACTCAGCCCATCTCTTTTCCTCCATATCATATGTCCCCACCGGAGTTGAAGAAGTTAAACGAACAGTTGCGGGAGTTGCTTGATAAGGGCTTCATTCGGCCCAGTGTGTCACTTTGGGGTGCTCTAATCTTTTTTGTGAAGAAGAAGGATGGTTCCATGCACATGTGTATTGATTATCGCCAGTTGAACAAGGTTACAATGAAGAGCATGTATCCATTGCCACATATTGTTGGCCTATTTGATCAGTTAGAGGGTTCCATAGTGTTCTCCAAGACTGACTTAGGTTCAGGCTATCATCAGTTGAAGATTCAGGAGCCAGATATCCTAAAGTCTGCCTTCAAGACTTGGTATAGTCATTACAAGTTCCTTGTGATGTCATTTGGGCTGACCAACGCCCCGGCAATATTCATGCACTTGATGAATAGTGTATTTGGCCCTATCTTGACTCATTCACATTGCATTTATTTATGACATTCTGGTGTACTCCCGGAGCCGGGAGGATCATGAGCATCACCTGAGAACAGTGCTTCAAACTTTGAGAGAAAAGAAGTTATATTCAAAATTTTAAAAATGTCAATTTTGGCTTGATTCAGTAGAATTTTTAGGTCATGTAGTATCTAGTGAAGGGATCAAGGTAGATTAAAAAAAGATTGAAGTAGTATAGAGTTGGCCTAGACCATCCTCAGCTATAAAGATCCAAAGTTTTCTTGGTTTGGTAGGATATTACCGTTGATTTGTAGAGGGTTTCACATCTATTGCAGCACTTATGACCAGATTGATCCAGAAAGGTACTCTGTTCAGGTGGACCGAGGAGTGTGAGGAGAGCTTCCAAAAGCTTAAGGTTGTTTTGACTACAACCCTAGTGTTGGTATTGCCTACTAGTACATGGTCTTATATTGTATATCATGATGCATTGTGATTGGTCTTAGCGCGGTGTTGATGCAGGACTATAGGGTGATTGCCTACACATCTAGACAGTTGAAGGTGCATGAGAAGAACTATCTTGTCCATGACCTTAAGTTAGCAGCTATTTTTCATGCTTTGAAGATTTGGTGGTACTATTTGTACGGTGTCCCTTATAAGATCTACACTGATCACCGGAGTGTGCGGCATTTGTTCAAACAGAAATATCTTAACTTGCGTCAATAGAGGTGGTTAGAGTTGCTTAAGGACTATGACATCACCATTCTACATCATCCCGAGACGGCCAATATATGGCTGATGCCTTGAGTCATAGGGCGGGGAGTTTAGGCAGTCTAGCATATATACCAGCAACAGAGAGACCATTAGCATTAGATGTTCAGCCCTTGGCCAACCAATTTGTTGGATTGGATGTTTCTGAGCTGGGTCGAGTTTTGGCTTGTGTGATTTATTGGTCTTCTTTTCATGATCATATCAGAGAACGTCAGTATGACAACCCCCATCTGTTTGTCCTTAAGGACACTGTTCAGTGTGACAATGCCAAAGAGGTCACTATTGGAGATGACAGTGTATTGCGGATGCATGGCAGGCTATGTGTGCCCAATATAGATGGTTTGCGTGAGTTGATTCTCCAGGAGGCTCACAATTCACGGTACTCCATTAATCCAGGTGCTGCAAAGATGTATCAGGACTTGAGACAATATTATTGGTGGAGGAGAATGAAGAAGCACATAATGGAGTATGTAGCTCGGTGCCTAAATTGTCAGTAGGTGAAGTATGAGCATCAGCAACCAGGTGAATTGCTTCAAAAGCTAGAGATTCCAAAGTGGAAATAGGAGCAGATCACTATGGATTTTGTTGTTTGGCTCCCACAAACTTAGAGGAAGTTTGATAAAGTTTGGATGATTGTGGATAGGTTGACCAACTTGGTTCATTTCATTCCAGGGGTGACCACTTATTCTTCTAAGCAGCTAGCTCGATTTTATATCTGCGAGATTATCAGGCTTCATGGCGTGCCAGTATCTATCATCTCTAACCGGGGTAGCAGTTTACATCACGGTTCTGAAGAGTCGTACAATATGAGTTAGGTACTCGGGTTGAGTTGAGTACATCATTTAAACCTCATATAGAAAAGCAGTCCGAACGCACTATTCAGATGTTGGAGGATATATTCCGTGCATGTGTGATGGAGTTTGGGTGTTCTTGGGATCAGTTCTTTCCACTTGCGGAGTTTGCCTACTACTATTACACCCCGCAATATTACGACAATATTGCGTCCTGTAGTATTGTACGTTGAATTTGTCGTAAGGTAATTGACGTCAGTCCAAAGAAAAGATTATTTGGAGTTTATACGGGTTATGCTATTTCACAAGTAATAAGTAAATTCGTAAAGGTGAAAGGGGAAGCAAGTCAAAGAAAATATATTTTCGTCCAAGTTTAGCATGTTGGGATAAAATACAGCTCGAGCTAAAATATTCGATAATTATAAACTAGTACCATATAACATATAAAGTATATATGAAGTATTTTAAAAAAAATAATAAATAGAATTTTAAGAAATTTGGGATAATTTTTAAATTATGCGGGTAATTGGCTAATTACCGAGTAACGCGACATTACCCGATTAACTAATAAGTGGATAAAAATTATTCAAATCCCACCCCACCCCACGTGGCAAAAGCCCACAACAATGGGAGATGACTAAGTCATTCATTAAATGCCAAATGGCTAAATTTGGAATGTGACAAAGATATAGGTTACATTATAAGTCTTAGCAAATAAGACTTTGGAATCAACAACAACAACAATAACAATAATAACTACCCTGTATAATCCTACTCCGAAGGGCAGAGAAGCTGTTTTGGAAAGACCCTCGGCTCAGAAAAAAAGGAAAAGAGAAGAAGACAATTCATTAGTCACTCCAGTAGAAACCATAATAGTAACAGAAGCATAACAA
>MU757601.1:6178-19063 GCA_026770625.1 Nicotiana glauca | reverse complement strand
AAATTCAATGGGAGAAGTTAGGGATTTTACCTGTAAGGAAAGGGGGTATGAAGATCAACTTGAAATTTCCCGGCCCGGATGGTTTTGAAGAACCAAATTTTGGAGAAGATGACTTTCTCTCTCAAGACCCTCTCTTTCTCTCTCTTAATTTGTTCAGCAAGATTGTTAAATTGAGGGGATTGAGGTTTTTTATTAAAAATAGGTCGGGTTTTAAAATTTAAAAAAATAGAAGCCCGAGCAAAATCTGCGATCGCATTCTACGATCTCAGAATCAAAATGTGGTCCGCAGATTGGACCGCAGGAATGTGCCCAAAACTCTGAAGGTCTGCCTGGGTCTGCGACAGGAATGCGGTCCGCATTCCTATTATGCGGTCGCATTTTGCACTGCAGAATTGACCTTCACAAATCCTTGAGGAATTTATGCGACGATTATGCGGTCCGCATATTGATTATGCGATCGCATAATGGATCGCATTTTCAACATCAATTTTGACAATCCTTCTGCTTCACTCTATGGCAGAAATGCGGTCCGCATAGCTGGTCTGCGACTGCATTCTAGATCGCAGAATGACAATTTTTAAGAAAATCGATTCTTCTGATTTTTAAGTGCAAAATCAGTAAAAAGGGTCCTCGCTGCGAAGAATTCTACACATTCCTAACACATATTCGGACCTTGGCACTACGAGCTACTAGGTTTTGAGCACAAGATTTTACGGGGCCTTACATCTAATCGGTTGAGCGCCGGTCACGCTCCTCAAATTTTGGGGCGTGACTAAACGCCGACAGCTACCTTGCTAAACTCCAATGACTCTGCCTCCGATCAGCCAATACCCGCTATCGGGTTGGGAAATACCTGAATCGGCACACAAGGTGCAGAGAGTAAATTGAGTACTCCAACTCAGTGAGTAATAATCATAACTAAAGTTTGAATGGTAAGAAATCATGTAAAGCATATGAAAATGCTGTATAGAAGCAGTTCAATAACCAGTAAGAAAGCACTGAAGCTATAAAATCTCTTAAAACATCTTAGCTGAGGCTAAACTTCTTTGAAAATGGCTTTTTCAAAAGTTGCGTAAACAAATACAAAATAGTTAGTGCAGATAAGCACAGAAATCCGCCCCTCGGGTAAATACCATAGTTTAACAGGTAAATAATAGGTGAATATGAAAGATAAAACACGTAAAGGTTCATCCCTCAGGCAATATCTCAGAATAATACTAGCCCCTCAGCCCCTCAGGTAAATCACATAGAATGATACCAGTCCCTAGGGATATCACATAGAACAATATTAGCCCCTCGACCTTTGTTTCACATCAAAATGGGTACCCACGCTCACTGGGGGTGTACAGACTCCGGGAGGGGCCTCTTACGACCCAAGCATAATATCAAGCCATCTTGTGGCATCAAATCTAGGCCCTCGGCCTAATATCAATTAATAATCCACCTCGTGGCGTACATATCTCAGGCCCTCGGTCTTATAATAAAATTAGTATCTCACTGCTGCGGCGTGCAGGTCGATTCAAAAGTATCCTCACAATACAGGCCCTCGGCCTTACTCAGTCAAAAATTACATAAGCCACTCGGGCAATAGTAAAACATGATTCTCAGCCCAAAATAGTGTTTAAAATATCATTTGAAGTGTTAAAGCAAAATAAACTTGGCTGAGTTTCAAAAATAGTGGAAAATAGCATGACTTAGTTCAAGTATAAAGTCAAAACAGTGAGGAAATATCAACAAAAATCCCCCAAGGGTTCAAATAGCTGGCACTAGGCCCAAATATGGCTTTCGGTACAAATCATAATTATAGGAAATAGTTTTCAATGAAATACATGGCAAAATCATCAATCAGGACAGACCAAGTCAAAATCCCCACTAGTGCACGACCCTACGCTCATCATCAAGCATGTGCCTGACCTCAATATAGCACAACAATATGTAATCCGGGGTTTCAAACTCTCAGAACATCATTTACAATCGTTACTCACCTCGAACCGGCTAAATCTCTAGATCGTGATGCCTTTGCCCCTCAAATAAGCCTCCACGTGCGTCAAATATATCCAAATCAGAATGAGAACATCAAAATATGCTAAGGGAACAAAGCCCAAGCAAAAGCAATCAATAAAGGGTACAAATCCCAAAATTAGAAAAACCCGAGCCCCGAGACCACTTCTTGAAATTCATAAATTTTCATATCATTAGATTCCTCGTCTCCCCATGAGTATATGCATATCAAGAATACAAAAATCGGAGTTCAAATGCCCCTCAAATCCTTAATTTAAGGCCTCTGATTCTCAAGCCCTAATCCTACATTTTCTTAACCCTTAAATTCCTTTAATTACAGCCTTAATCCATGAAATACTACCATAGAAATATTTTTTTAGGTCCAAAAATCCTTACCTTAACGAAGTCTCTTGATTCCTCTCTTCAGAATAGCCCAAAAAGCTCCAAGGTCAAAGTCAACAATGGTGGAATAACTCAAACTCGCGAAAGGAAATAACCTATATGGTCTGCCCAGGCCTTTCCGCATCTGGGATAAAAAATCTGCTTCTGCGGCACCACATTTACGGTCTAAATCTCTGCTTCTGCGAAATCACTTAAGGAACAAAAGCCGTTTCTATGACTAAACTCCCGCATCTGCGACATCACAGACGCGGTCACCATACCGCTTTTGCGGTCTCTGTCCATCTGACTCTTTTCAAGCTCTGCAACGAATCATCCGTATCTGCAGTGCCATATCTACGGTCCACAAACCGCAGATGCGAAAATACCAGAAGCACCAAATCTGAAGTTGCAACACAATCCCAATTTTTTTCTCCATTAACCATTCGAAATTTGTTCCAAACATCAAAACACCTCAAACGACATCAAATCTATCAAATCACATCGGATTCAAACCTAAGTTTCTAAAATCTTCCGAATTGCGCTTTTGATCATAAACCCAACCAAACAACATCTGAATGACCTAAAATTTTACACACACATCCCAACTTCAATAGTTTTTATTCTAGTTGAGAGGTATTTTCCTTGGAGACCAGAGCACCACGAGTGACCTCTACCCGTTCAGCCGAGTTGTTCGAATCTTCCATTCTTCTTTTGCTTTTATGTCTGACAGGACTGGGATTATGAGTAGGTGGAGGGACCCTGGATCTTGTAAAATATGCTGACGTTGCCAGAGTTCACGAACTAACCTTAGGGAGGGGAATAAACAAAAAAGTAAAAACAAAAAGGTGATAAGTCAATAAGGATCATAAGGAAGAAAAAAATGTTGCAATATTTAAACACGTAGTGCAGGAAATATAAAGCGCGTCCTAATTTTGGGGACCTCGTTGTGCCTGAGGTAGGCCTAGCGACAAATTAATTTGGAGAACTTAGAATGCTAAATGACTCATTTTATTGATAAAAAGGTAGACGAATCCCAAAACGACACTAAATAATAAAAAAGAAAAGGTCACTAATGGCCATTGACCTTATTACATCTTATAAGGCGAAAAATGGAAATTCCTATCTATTTAGTCCCAGAGGGACCTTCCACAGTCTCAGCAGTGTTGGCTCCCTCGAACAGCTCTCCCAACTCACGCAGTCCTAGTAGCAAGTAAGCTCTAGCCAGATGTCCACCTTCATTTCCTTCAACAGTTCAGCAATCTTCGACCCTCTTCAGAAACTTCCTTTCCAGTTCCACTATGCCTCTAAACAGACCAGTCGTTTGTTAGCTCTGATAGCCATATCCTTCCATTCTTCAATTAGTTTTTGATGGGCTTCTTGAATTTCACGGTGCTCACTTTCACATTCCCGAATCCTTTTGCACAGTTGGTTGTACTTGACCTGTGCTTTAGCCTTTTCAACGATTATCCTGTGACCTCGAACAAATCCGGGTTGACCCAAACCACTGCGATTATCTTCCAGCCAGCCCGAATAGTGCAATCAACATGGTATCTATCTGGTTCGATGGTGTCCTTTCCCAAGACAATTTTGCAGTGGCATATATTTTGAGCCTAGCACCTGTACGGACTATCATAATTTTGGAAATCAGCCTGGAAGTGACTCATTTTGTCAACCCTTGGTATAACCTGCTTTCTGCCAGCCTGTCTCATAACTCGGAGGGGAACATAAGGGTAGGTTCCCCTCAAACCGATCAGTATCAGAAATGGTGCATCCCTGGATCGAACGATGAATTCTTCAGTAAGGAACCACTCGAACATCCATTACACTCGATCCTCAGTCAGATTATCAAAGAGTTCGACCCATTCTCTAGCATTCTCCATTTGGGCAAACATGTTGGGCATGTAATTCATTCGCTTTGGATGATGGAAGTCGATATGATCATCCCAGTCCCTACGATGGATTTCCTGTCGGTATTAACCCTTTTGGGGATGTTCCATGAGCCAAAGTTGAAATAGTAGATTACAACCCTCAAAATGTTTGGCTCCCTATTGACATATTTCCAAGGCTCGGTATATTTTCGCAATGATCATTGGCACAAGACTGAATAGTTGTCCGTCAATTCCTTCCATTAGAGTTTTGGTGACCATAGCTAGCCTGGTATGGATTCTTACTTTCTTCATTTGAAACACTATCATCCCCAAGAAACAGAACATGAAGACAAAGACCCTTCGATGGATATGCCCCAATGATTTAAGGACGAACTCGTCAGGATAAGTACGGTAAGATTTGTTATGACCGTACCTTTCGTACAAATAGACAAAGGGAATGTACGACTCCTTCAAACATGTCAGGTTTGGATTCTTCTTTAGACCCATCATTTTGAGAAAACCTCTGCCCTTGCAGTCTTCTGCATTAACAAACCCGGAGTTTCCCATGGTATTCCAGCCAATCCTCATATTTCCTCAAGCAAGGGTGTCATCTCAATGTCTACGAAGCGGAACACAGACCTATCATAATCATAGAATAGAGTAGCAGCTTTTATGATTTTGTCGTTAGGTTGAATTTCCAGGAGAGAAGATAGATTCCCTAGATATTTTCTGACAAGAGCCTGATCACTGGAATGAAGATCCTCCCACCAGCTTAACAATTTGGGGTGGATGTTGGTGACCATGCCGAATCTGGGGACTTCGTACCTCATATTTCTGTAAGACAAAATGTTAGGCCCTTTACCCCCACCAGACTCGACTATTAAATACCAATAATTGGCATAACAAGAATTTAGTTCTCCAAATAAATGCACAAAATATGGTAGCGTCCATTTGGATTTTGGGAAAACCCGGTGGACTTTGGACTAGGCTATCTTAAAGAGTCATTATGCAGACAACATAACTGACTCGGCTAGGTTTGACCATGATGCATGCATAATTTAAAGAGAAAAGGTTTCTATGGGGTTTTAGACTGGTACCCATGAGCGGACAACTCAAGAGGGAAAGATACGAAACCGTCGACTACACCGTTGATCGACTGGTTTTACCGTAAATATGCCTTTGCCAGATTTAGGGGTGATAATATCGGAAGGGCGCAACCACTCATTATAAGCGTTGTTATGGTATTTTTGTTTGGCACGAGTGGAATATGATGTTGAATATGCAGTTGCAATAATTAAAATAAGTTTTCACGTATTTGCACGTTCATAAAGTAATAATTACAACAGTTTCTCCTAATTTACAACAGTATTAAAGAAAAGCGATAAAGGAAAGCATTAAGAGAAATAAGGAAATGAAACAAAGAGCCAAGTCAGTTTCGAGGTAGAAGAGGAAATACTTAAAGGCATTTAAACAAATAAAAATATATAAAGAAGCATAAAGTCACAAATAACATGAAATGGTAAAAGCCTTAAAGAATTCCCCAGAAGAGTCGCCACGCTGTTGATGCCCCATTTTTCTAGCAAAATCGGGTTTACGACATTTGGGAGGACAACTTGTTCCCTTTTGGGAATTGGGTTTGAATTGAAGAGTCGCCACCTAATGATTAAAGTGCATTAGGACACTAGGAAGAATTTTGATTTAGAAAACCACAGATTGGGTAAGGGCTTGAAATTATCCCGAGGAGAAGGTGTTAGGAACCCCATAAGATCCACTAATGTAGTTCCCGGCCATACTATAATTATGACTTTAAGTGCAAACAACAAGTGGGAAAGTAAGAGTTACAAGTATGAGGAGCGTTTTCACATAATTGTTGCAAGTAGTTTGAAGTTAAAACGAAGTTAAAGACTGAAATTTGAGAAGAAAGCAATTTTAGAATTCAGAATAAATGAGTAAAAAGGGGAAAATTTTCACATAATTGCTGCAAGTAATTGAAGTTAAACACAGTTAAAGAAGCTGAAATTTGAGAAAAAACAGTTTTGAAATTCTGAATAAAATAAACAAGTAAAGGGAGTGGGTCCTAGGTTTATAAATAATATGGATCACCCCACACAACAGCCGGTAACCTTTTATACACGTGGTGTTATCGCGTGGTCATCATATCCATATCTATCCTTTCCCACCCCGTTAAGGTATTAAACGCGGAATGGTCTTATTTTACTTATTGCATGCTATTACCCACCCCCATCCTATCAGCCCCGGAGGTATTTGGGACCACTAATCCTAAAGGGAAGGGGTGTGATGTTTTGTAGTTTCAAAAGATAAAATTCTAAGGCGACAATCAAAACACATATGTAGTAAACATGGGGGAGAAGCACATAACAGATAGAAAGGCTCAAACAAACCTCCTTAAAATAAAGAGAAGCATATAGTTTTTAGTATGCCTTACACGTACTGATTAGGGTCTGATTAAACTTAAGAGTTGTGACAGACTGATCTATTACATATTTCAGATAAGAAGCCCGAATCAGGCCTGCCTATTGGTTGTAGTTAATAGAATCTGATTCAATTTACAAGTCTTACCTTATGGCTTGCCTAAGTGATAAACGAAAACCTATAGGCATGATATCTATTAGTTTCAGAAAGGAAGTATACTGATTTTAAGGGAAGAATTTGTCAATTACAGGAACATAAATTCTACAGTCATTATCGTTACTACTAATTTTAGACTTATAAGTGAATGAACAATTCAGATTTAGTTGATAATACCTATAGGCATGCTTTCTAGGTGCTATTGATTTTTAAAAAAAATACATTTTTTACAATCGAAACAAGAGTGCAGAAGTCATATAGGCATGGTATTTAAAACGCTGTTAATTATTTAAACATATAAACAGGTTTGCCTAGTGACAGATGCAGATGCAAAATTTAGAAACTTATAGGCATATTATCTATATGATATACAGCATTTCAGAAATGAATTATAGACATGGTCTCTATATAATACAGAGCACAGAAGCCTATAGACATGGTCTCTATATGAGATGCAAAAGTACAGAAACCTGTAGACATGGTCTCTATATGAGATGCAAAAATGTAGAAACCTATAGACATGGTCTCTATATGAGATGCAAAAGTGCATAAACCTATAGACGTGGTCTCTATGCAGAAGTGAAAGAGTAGAAACGTATAGACATAGTCTCTATATGAGATGCAAAAATGCAGAAACATGTTGACATGGTCTCTATGCAGAAGTGAAAGTGTAGAAACCTATAGACATGGTCTCTATATGAGATGCAAAAATGTAAAAACCTGTAGACATGGTCTTTATGCAGAAGTGAAAGCTGAAAACAAGATACATGAGTTTAGAAGTGTAAATATTCCCTATGAACATGATATCTACGCCTTTGCATGCATGATTGACCCTCCCCTTTTCACTAACAGTCCCAATAGTTATTACAGCCCAGAATAAATAAGAAAAAGTAAAATTACATCAGAGAACTAAAAATTTACAACCAAAGAGAGCCTAATTGAGACTTCATGTCTGAAGCATGAAGTAAACCAACTCCAAAGATCAGATTCCAAAGCCTTTCTCTTATTTGGGATATGTCAGTGTTCCCTAAAAGTCTCAAACGGACTCCAGGCAGTGCTCACACCCAAATATATTGCAGAATTGAATCATAGTATAGTGTGGAAGGTCCAGCCCTCAAGTGTCCAAGTTCAGAGGGAACTCAAGGTCCCAAAGCATGGCTCACAGGAGGGGGGCAGAACTTAGAAGCTAAGAGAGAGCGTAAGTGCAGAGAGGGATTCTAAGAGGAAGCAAAGACATGCTAATGGTCATACCTACCAATTGGAAGTGCTTGAACATCCCACCAGCCTATTAGGCCACACTGTTTGGGAGTCAGGATCCCCATAAGGGATCAATTCCAAACATGAGCAACAACTTGCATATTGACATGTTCTAAACTTTAACTCAAAGCACATAGAGGGGAACATGGGTGCAAGGATTCACAATAGAGACAAATGCAAAGAAATAATCATGCTAAATAACATTGAATGTAGACAGCAAAGCAAACATTGGTATAAAGGCTGTAAATAAACACATTGGGATGAGGCTGAAACCAAAACTAGAACATACCAGTTTCAAGGAAATAAGAAAATGAAGCAGCAGTCTTGTAAAGCCAAAGTGAAAGCAAGTAGTCAGAATACTATGATTTTAGAAGAGAACTATGAGATTGTAAGTGTCTCAAGTGTGTAAGGTGTGTAAAATTGTTGAATTGAAAGTTGTTTGATCGTATTAACCGTGTATAATGTGTTAAAGAAGGCCATGTATTTATAGTGTAGAAATCAAGCATAAATGGGTAAGAAAAATAGTTTGAAAAATCAATTTCACCATGTTTCCCTTTAATTAAGAGATTTTGATTTCAAACGGGTAAAAATAATTAAGGAAAGAGATTAATCAAACACTTTGCGTAAGGTAGTTTAATAGGCGTAAATACATAAAGGTATATTTAAGGAAAAAGGTCTTGACAGCACACGGTTTGTGCAAATAAAGAAAGGAAATCAATTACCAGCCAGTAAATCACAAGGTCTGAATTAATCCAGTCAAAAAAGGTGAAGAAAGGTTTTACATAAGGAAAATCAGTAACAATCAATCACACCTAAAAGAGGATTTTGAATCAATCATAAGTTAGAAAACCTTTTCGGAATAAAGAATTCATCACACATATAAAAGCATACAGCCACGCTTAAGCACGAAGAACTATCATGTTAATCAGTAGAAGGGTCTAGCATAGAAGAATTTAAAAGTTCAGAGTCATAAACAAAGAAGTTCAAACTTAGTTCATAGACTCAGAATGAGTCTGAAAGAGTCAAGGGTTCTAAAATAGAACCCTAGTTCAAACATATGACCAAACCTCGGCAGAAGTCCCAAATTCTAGGGTTTCCAACTCGAGTCAAGCACAGGGATGAGGAGGCAACAGGCTCAAAGATTTCTTTTCAGAATTCTCATGAGAAGACAAGGAAATACAACAAAAAGTTCGAAGCATAATTAGAGTAGAAGAAACAGTAGAGAAAAACATGGTTAAACGGGTCTTAAACTAAGGTAAAGTAGAAGTGAAACAGTAAACACGTAAGAACATGGTAGAGAAATATAGTAGAAGAACACAAGAACACCGGATCAATATAACAAAAGAACATATAGGAAAACACAGTGAGATAAACATGTGAGAGCATGGTATAGAAACACAGTAGAGGAAAGAACGGAGCACAGTAGAAGAACATGCATGATAAAGGAAAACAAAATAACATAGTAGAAGAACATGCATGGTAGAAAAGAAAACATGAGAACACAGTATAGACAAATACACAAAAAGAAAAGAAAAAGAAAAGTCAAAGAAACATTTTGAACCCTTCAAAAAACCTTTGATATTTTAGACGTCAATGCCACACAAGAGGGGGGTGATTTGTGTGGTACCTAATTTTCGCACTAGAAGAACCTGGTTCTTCTAGGTGTTCTAACTTCTACTGTTTGCGGAATTAAAATACAAAAATAAAGAACACAGAGATTTTTACGTAGAAAACACCTAGCTCAAAAGGTGAAAAATCCACGACCTACTACTCAGTAGGATTTTTCCAACTTCCACTAAACTTCAATGAGCCAAAAACAGCATTTACAAAGCTCTGTAAACCTAAGGATTAACTCTAATCCCAATGTAGTACACAGCCTCAACTGTTGCGACACTTTGAAGTTAACTCTAACTTGAATACTCAATGCACTAATACAATTGCTTCTAAGAAAGCTGAAAGGTACAATATTAAAACACCTACTACAATTGAACTAGAAATAAAGAAAGACACAATGGAATTGGTTCTTCACACTTAGTTCTTGTAGCTTCAGATTTGCACACTTGTATCACACACAAATTGCTTGCAAAAATCGCCTAGCTCTTTTGCTCTCAATTTGGTTTAACTTCAGCTTATGTGCAATCACCTGTAAAAGAGAACAATCGTTATATTTATAGAGTTAGTAATCAGAGTTTGATACGAACTCGAATTGTGTCAATTCGAGTCCAAGAACAACTCTAACTCCTAATCCATATTCTTGATCCGAATGTAATTCTCTTTTCATAAGGAGACTTCAACTCCTTATCCTATATGCAATCTTTTCGATCAGTTCAGAAGATATTTATCAAGATATTGCTGCTTGACCCCAAGGACTTATCTTCTTCACGTGCATCTCATGTGTATGGGCCATAACAACTGTGTATCCTAAGATGAACCTGGTCCTTCACTGAGTTCGTTTGTCACTCTTCAAAAATTTAACTAATCTTGGGTCAACAAATTCCCCCTTTTTGATGATGACAAATTCTGTGCTTTTATTGATTATAGAACCTGTGAAACTCAGCTAAAATATCATCACTCGAAAAATTTTACTTATCATTAAGGGCCAGGTTCAATTAGGTTATAAACATCATTGTTCAGAAAATAGACACAAAGCACACAATATCTTCCCCCTTTTGGCATCATCGAAAAGTTGCATAAATATGTGAATCCCAGAATATTAATCATTACTCATGGCCACTGGGGCAACTGCAAGTGAAAGCATGGTGTAGTTAATCAAAAATCAACTTGTCAAAATTAACTATTAAGAGCAGAATCATCACAAAATAAGAGAAATGCAAATTGTCATTGATAAGGCAATGGTTCTATAGTACAGTCCACAAAAATAAAGAACAAAAACTACCAACCATGAGCAAAAACAAGAAAATCCCTAATCTGGGTCACTAGGGGTAACTGAAATGGTTCAGAACTAGGACAAAGATGGCTAAGGCTTTGAAGAACTGGAGGGTTGGGATTGGAGTAGGTTGAGCATTGTTTGTAGCATCCCTTCACTCTTTTCCTTTCTTTTCCAAGTTCTGTCTTCAGCCCATTCCTCTCTTCTTCCAATTCAGCTACTCGAGCCTGAAGCCTCACAATCTCAGCATCTTTGGTCCCACATTCTTGCATTAAGGCTCTAACTTTGCTATTCACTGGAGTTTTCACTGATGAACCAGGTTCAACAGGGGCAACACTTAGCAGATAATCACAGGCTTGGAGAGTCTTGATTCCAAAGTGCTCCTTACTGGAGGCATTTTCCCACTTCTTCAAAGGGACATTCAGCCTGTCCAGTACGGTTGTCAGAATGAATCCATAAGGAGTAGCATGAGCCTTTGAACCATTTATGACTCTGTCCAGCAATTTTACTATGAAAGTAGGCCAATTGATTTGTTTACCCCTCACAAGAAACTCCATGAGAACCAGGTCCATGTAATTTGCAATGGGCCTCCTCTCTTGTCTAGGCAATAGACATTTGTTCACAAACTCAAATAGCACTTTATGCTCTGGATTCATTTCACTCTTTTGAACAAATCGTGCTTCAGGCACCTCTTCAGCCTCCTTTGTATCACAGAAATTCCTGGTAATTTGAAGTGTTGTGGGCAGATCATCTAGACAAGGCCACCTTTGCCTAGTGTAATCATCATAGCCCTCACTTGGGATGTCTAGAATCCTGCCCAGCTCTGGTGCATCAAACTCCACCTTCACACATTTCACTATACTGGTTACTCTCCCATTTTCCACAGAGCCATTAGCCATAAATTCAATCAGCTCTCTTCTGGCTAGTCTCCCATCCATCTGAAGGACCATGTCCTTCCAGCCCTGTGCAGCTAAAGCTCCTACGAGCCTAACCATGCCTGGCTCCTCCAGGTCTTTCAGCAGCCTTCCCTTTAATATCTTCCTCCTGCTAAAAATAACAAAACGATCTTGTTCTTGTTCAGAATTCTCCTCTTCTTCTTCTCCACTCCACTTTTCATCTTCTTCTTCAGTAATTTTCATTTGTCTTCCCTTTGATGCAGACCTAGTTCTTTTTGCCAAAGAAGGTTCAGCAGGTACAGATTTTGAAGAATTCTTTGCAGGAGTCTTGGTTCTTTTTAGTTTGACAATTGGAACCTTCTCAATTGTACCTCTCTCTTGATGGACCAGGTTCATCTCCTCCTCCTCTTCTACAGTAGCTTCAGAACTTTCTACTACCTTTTCCTTTCCTTTTTCCTTCTTTTTTTTCTTACTTTTCTCTAGTGCTTCCAGTAGTTCTGCTTCACTTTGCCTTACCTTACTCCTTGTAGTTCTTCCCCTAGGTACAGAAGTAGCAGCAGTCTTGGGAGATGATACTTTGCTTTTCTTTGAGGGTTTTTCAGCAACTAGGGTCTTTTGTGAAGATGCCTTACGCTTCTTTGGGTCATAACTGGCCCCCAATTTCTTTAAAATATCTGCTAAAGTCTCCTCCACAGAAGAACGAAGTTCTTCTTGTTGCTTACTCATCTGAACAAGTCCCTCAGCAGCTTCTCCTGATTCGCTTCCCCCTGACTTCAAGCCACCTTCTTCTTCACCACCACATATAGCAAGAACCTCCCCTTTCTTTTTTCTTTCTCCTCCTACTAGTCTCAGTCCCTTCAACATTTTTCACAACACCCACAAGCACAAACCTACTATCTACCTTCTCAGCTATATCAGAAAATACATAACAGGTGTTTACCTCTCTTGGGTTTTCTTGACTCTTGTCATTGTCAGATGACCCAGGTTCTTCTCCTTCACTAGCAGA
>MU757594.1:0-11966 GCA_026770625.1 Nicotiana glauca | reverse complement strand
ACTTAGAATAAGACTTATACACTTATTAACATATCCAATTGATATCCATCATATCATAAATCCTCATTTTCACATAAATTAAAATAATTTAGCCTACCTTGGCATGACGAAATCTTAAATTGCTCGAAAAAAAATTTTCGGGGCCTTACATCGGGAGTCCTCCTATACAGGATTCCTCTGCTGTGAAAGAAATTGTTTGATAACCTCCAAAGCGTGCGTTTCTGAGTGGCATTGGCAAGTTCTGGATACTTCCCTGTTGTCAAGTACCTTCTGATGTGGTGGAACCATGGCTTTCCGTCCACTTCTTCCTCAACGTGAGCACAATAAGTTGGCTGATCATAGATCCTTACTGGGATGGGGTCAATGTAATTCGTATCTGGATGCTGGATCATGGATGATAAAGTGGCTAATGCATCAGCGAACTCATTCTGGACCCTGGGGACATGTTGGAATTCCGTCTTTGTGAATCTTTTCCTTAACTCCTGTATGTAATGCAAATAGGGGAGTATCTTGGAGTTTTTGGTGGCCCACTCTTCTCGAACTTGATGTATGAGCAGGTCTGAGTCCCCGATCACTAGTAATTGTTTAATGTTCATGTCAATGGCCATCTTGAGTCCCAGGATGCAAGCTTCATATTCAGCCATGTTGTTTGTGCAAGGGAACCCAAGCTTGGTGGATACCGGGTAATGCCGGCCGGTTTCTGATACCAGGACTGCTCCTATGCCAACTCCTTTGAAATTTGCGGCTCCGTCTAAAAACAACCTCCCTCCATCGTAGGATTCAGCAATATCCTCTCCTATAAAGGACAACTCTTCATCAGGAAAATACGTTTTTAGGGGTTCGTATTCTCCGCTAATAGGATTCTCGGCGAGGTGATCTGCTATGGCTTGACCCTTGATTGCTTTCTGAGTCACGTAAACAATTTCGAATTCACTCAACAAGATTTTCCACTTGGCAAGCTTGCCAGTAGGCATGGGCTTCTGGAAAATATATTTCAGCGGGTCCATCCTTGATATGAGATAGGTAGTGTAGGCACAAAAATAATGCCTTAATTTCTGAGCTACCCAAGTCAGAGCACAACAGGTGCGCTCTAATAGAGAATACCGGGCCTCGTACGGGGTAAACTTCTTGCTGAGATAATAGATGGCTTGCTCTTTTCTCCCCGTTTCATCATGTTGTCCTAGGACACAACCGAATGCTCCATCCAATACTGCAAGGTAAAGTAATAGAGGTCTTCTTGGCTCGGGAGGAACCAAGACTGGCGGCTTTGACAAGTACTCCTTGATTCTGTCAAAGGCTTTTTGACAATCGTCGGTCCACCTAGTAGCAGCGTCCTTCTTTAGCATTCTAAAGATGGGTTCACAAATGACTATGGACTGGGCTATGAACCGGCTGATATAGTTGAGTCTCCCTAGGAAACTCATCACGTCCTTCTTGTTCTTTGGCGGTGGCAATTCTTGAATGGCTTTAACTTTTTATGGGTCAAATTCTATCCCTCGACGACTCACGATGAAACCCAGAAGTTTTCCGACAGGAACCCCGAATGCACATTTGGTGGGATTCAGTTTTAGGTTGTACCTTCTCAGTCTGCTGAAGAATTTTCTCAAATCTTTCCTATGATTAGCGACTTTCTTGGATTTGATGATGACGTCGTCCATATATACCTCGATCTCCTTGTGTATCATGTCATGAAAGATAGTAGTCATGGCTCTCATGTAGGTGGCGCCAGCATTCTTCAACCCAAATGGCATTATTTTGTAGCAATACATTCCCTATGGTGTGATGAAAGCCGTTTTCTCTGTATCCTCCTCATCCATCCATATCTGATGATACCCAGTGAAACAATCAACAAAAGACTACAACTCATGCCTGGCACAATTATCGATAAGAATATGTATGTTTGGCAAGGGAAAGTCATCTTTGGGACTTACCCGGTTGAGATCCCGGTAGTCGACACAGATTCTGACCTTCCCATCCTTCTTTCGTACTGGCACGACTTTGGCTAACCATGTTGGATATTCCACTACCCTGAGAACCTTGGCTTTGACCTGCTTAGTGACCTCTTCTTTAATTTTCAAACTCATATCGGGTTTGAACTTCCTGAGCTTCTGCTTTACCGGTGGACAGGCTGGATCTGTTGGCAGTTTGTGAGCTACGATGCACGTGCGGAGGCCAGTCATATCATCATACGACCAGGCAAATTTGTCCTTATATTCTTCCTTTTCTGATAGCGACAAGTGAACACTGATGCGAGTTTCTCTGACATTCTCTGCATCTCCCAAATTAATGACCTCAGTTTCTTCCAGGTTGGACTTAGGTCTATTCTCAAAATTCTCAACTTCTCTGATGACCTCTTCAGGTAGCTCGTCTTCTTCTGAGTCTATTTCCTTTTGTTGCATTGTTTTGTTGCAAATCACAGTCATTGGTTCATCGTCAAGATAAGTTGTAGTAATGTTGTATAAAATAGAGAAAATAATAAGCAATATATATATGATAAACTGAAATGCTTTGATTGAATCCATAATTGATCGAAACATCGGAGCTCTTTTTGAAATAAAGACAATGCGGAAAGAAAATCAACTAGTAAAGTAAGCTAAAATGAGATGCATGGTGCTTTTGTTTAGCCTTGCTACCCTGAAGCTTTCCGGGCCCTGGCGGTCCTAGTTGACAAATTGCTGAGGCGGTCTCCTTTGCTTGCGGCTTGTATGGAAGGGCCTTCCTCCCCTTACTCCTCAAAAAGAACACAACAGTCCATATCATCATCCTCTAGGAATAAATTCTTCATGGCTGCCAATGTCTCATCTTCTTCGGACCCGTATATAGTATCTGCCGCCTGGAAGGTTTGACCCAACGGATAGTAGGGGTTGCGCAATGGTGGTGACCAATTCTGGAATTCCTTCCAAGTATAATCATACCCTAAGCCATGCTTCTTCAGTTTGATGGGCTTAGTGATCCCCTAAAGATTTTTACCGAGCCCATTTCCAGGCTTGTACCCACACCAATTCAGGATGCTTTCAATCTTGTTGTCCCATCACTTGTCTTTGTCTACAGCGTTGACCCTTTTGATACGGTAGTATGTGTCTCTGCCTATTCTCCTTCTGCCTCCGATCATTGGGATGGTCTGGCGACTGTATATGGGATTACTACCATCACCATGAATGATCACTTCCTGGTGATTCCATTCAAACTTTACCGCCTGATGTAGGGTTGATGCTATGGCTCCAGCAGCGTGGATCCAAGGGCGTCCTAACAGCAGGTTGTAGGATGCCGGGACGTCTATTACTTGGAAGTCGACGTAGAACCACGTTGGTCCCATTTGCAAGCACAGGATGATTTCTCCAATAATAGATCTCTGGGACCTATCGAAGGCTTTGACATTGATAGCCCCGTCTTTGATCTCGTGCCGGCCTTTTCCCAAAGTTCTAAGAGTTACAAGTGGGCATATGTTGAGGCTGGATCCTCTATTGATCAGGACTCTAGTGATGAAATAATCTTCACATTGCACAGTGATGTGCAGTGCGTTGTTATGACCCAAACCCTCTCGTGGAAATTCATCTTCGTGGAAGGTTATTTTGTGGCTTTCCAGCACTTGCCCCACCATATTCGCCATTTCTCCTCCGGTCATATTTCTGGGCATATAGGCTTCGCTCAGTATCTTTATTAAGGCATTCTTGTGAGCATCTGATCTTTGCAGAAGAGCCAAGATAGATATTTGTGCTGGTGTTTTGTTCAATTATTCAACGACCGAGTATTCCTTAGACTGCATTTTCCTCCAAAGATCGTTGGGCCCAGTTTCAATAGGACGTCACGGGGCTTGCTTACCAGACTCAGCTAGGTGCTCTGGGGTGTAGACCCTCCCTGCTCTAGTCATTCCTTGTGCGACAATCGTATCTCATGTCTTTGTCTTTCCTTTCGTGTAATCCCATGGTATGGCATTTGAGTGGAATGGTGTCATGTCAGTCATTGCCACCGGAATAGGCACCCTTGGTGGCAACACAGCAATTTCAAAGGGCATAGGTGCCTTTGGAATCCCAAACTTAACTTCGATCGGCCCAGACGCCTTTGCAGAAGGAGGCGCTTCAAATTCAAGTGGTACAAACATATTTACTTCGTCATCCATGGAGGGCTGATTCTGCACAACAATTGGGTTAAGGGTAATTGCTGGCTTCTTTGGTTCATCCCCTTCAGCAATCAAACCTATCGACCCTTTGGGGTCCCAATCGTCCTCGTTTTCAATCATATGAACGTCTCTACCTTTATGGTCAGGCAGGGGTTTGTTACGAATATTAGGAGAGGGCTCCTTTGCTACGATGACCTTGTTGTCGATCAGAGTCTGAATCTTGTCTTTCAAGGAATGACATTCGTCAAGGGTGTGTGTCACGCCCCAACCTCAGGAGGCACGACCGGCGCTCAATCAAGTGAACCCGACTGAGCAAGCCTTACCGAACGCTTTCTACCCCAACTCATTATGAATGCGGAACTCATGCCTTTGGTTAATTTGAACGATAATACATGGGGTATACCCCATTACTAGTTCATTTCATATCGTGATATTTTACCGTTCATAAGTTAGCTTCATGGATTCTATTAGAGTCACGGCTTAAGGAGATCACAAGTTAGGATTACAACATATACACAGAGGGGACTCCCCAAAACCCGTACACAACCCACACTAGTGTCTTTGGAGCCTCTAAAGATACAATACATAAGCATGACTATGCCGGCAACAAGGCCCTGGCTATGCCTCAAAATGAAAGAAAACTGTAATTACAAAAGATACACCACGCAGCCCCATGGAAGAATAAGGGGCTCACCGAGACTTCAAGTAGATGAACGCTCTGCTACACACGGTCTGCACTGTCCGCTATGGGGCCACCTACAATCATGACACGAATGTAGCGCCCCCGGCAAAAGGGGCATCAGTACATTTGAATTGTACTAGTATGTATAACTAAACACTATTTTACTAGAAAGAACTATCAAATAGATACAAGCAATTAATACGGCAAATCAAAGAAACAATTCATATAATTCTTCATACAATTTCCACAACACCGATTAAGGCAATTCTGTCACATGTTCACCGCTGTTCTCATCACCACCGCCATCTCGAGTGGAGTCCGGTCACGACCCGATCGGCTATGTCACCTCATTGGAGGCATTACTTTCAATCAATATCTCGTTTCCCTTATACGAGATTCAATATCAGCACATTTCCACCATGTGTGTGGCATGGTGTCCGATCACAACCCGATCGACTAGGTCACCTCATTGGAGGAATTACTCGATTCTCATTTGTCAACACCTTCAAATCCTTATTCCATACATATCATAACAATTTCTGGGCACTCATGGCCACCATCATCACATCATTGTCCCTTTTCAATACTAGTTTATAAGTTGTGACCATAGACACGTATATCAAGGATATTTCAAGTTGCAACCACAAATAGTGAGCACATAGCTAGCATGAATAATCCTTTATTTCAGTTTCGGCTTATAGCCCAAGTATTTCAACAAATAATTGTACTTTTCATCATTCTCTAATTATCAAGATTGGCACGTTGTTCACATTGAGGCACATCCTTCGCGAATATGTATAGATATATGTAAATCAATTAATTTTACAATAACAATCAATATACTAGCCAATTCAACTCTTACCACACGTTCATAAGCACCAACGGAGCTCGATTTCTAATAAAATGGGGTTTTAGCCATACATACCTCAACAAAGCCTTTCCTTATTCTTTTACAATTCCGGAACTCTTAGAGATTCAATCTATTGAGCAAGAAATTTTGAATTAAAAATTGAGAATTAGAGACGAAACTGAAGTTCTAGCTTGGCTCGAGCGTATCATCAAACACTAAAGGTGCATTGTATCTTAGGCCCCTTTTTGTGAGGAATTTCTATCATGTTATACCCCCAGTTGCCTCCTTTTTAATTTTACTACTTTCCAATACTCTATGGTGGCATGCATGCAGGATATTCATTCTCATACCCATCAATTTCTTCCCTAATGGCCCCATATGGCTAAGTATACAAATATGAGCTGAGGTGATGGAGCCTTACCTCTTGGGATGAATATTCAGGAGCCTTTCCTTGATTTTCCTTAATGATTTAGTCCACTCTTATAGAATAATTTGATGAGAGACTTTCCCTCTCTAAGGAACCTCTTACTCTCTCTAGAATTGCTCAGATGAATGCTCAAAATGAGCTAATACACCGGTTATATCGATAGTGAAGTCGGGTTAAAAATTAGAAAATTGGAGCCCCGAGTCAACTATGCGGTCGCATCTGCGATCGCAGAATTAACATGCGGTCCGCATAATGGACCGCAGAATGATCCCCCAAAAACTAAACATTCTGACTCGGTCTGTAGTAATAATGCGGTCCGCATTCGTGTTCTGTGGTCGCAAAGTGCACCGCAGAACTGACCTTCGTAAATTCAAAGGAAAATATGCGACGACTTATGCGGTCCGCATTTTTGACTATGCGACCGCATTTCGACCGCATTTCCGACTTCAATTTTAACCAAAATTCTGCCTCACTCTGTGGCAGCTATGCGGTCCGCATTTTAATTATGCGACCGTATTTAGACCATATTTCTGACTTCAATTTCATCCAACATTCTGCCTCACTCTGCGGTAGGTATCCGATCCGCATTTCAATTATGCGACCGCATTCTGGACCGCATTTCTTGCATTTTTTTGGAAACTTATTCTTGACTTTTTAATACATCATTCAATCCAAAAAGGTCAGCGCCCATATTTACTAATTTCTAACACACGATCCTAACTTGGCACCACGGGATACGGGTTTTTGAGTCGGGATTTCACGGGGCCTTACAGTGTGCCCCTTCATGTTGGAGTGATATGCATAGGTCTTGTTGGGGTTGATCCACTGGGAGGGATTTTCTGGTGTTTTGGGTGGGATAGGAGTGACATAACTGGCAGCTTTGAGTCTCTCATATAATTGGTCAATTGGCTCAGCGATGGCTGTGTACTGCCTGGGAGGTTTTCGGTCGAAATTTGGTCTGGGCCTTGGGAAATTTTGGCGGGTAGGTGGCGATTGGTAGTTAGTGGGTTGAGTGTTATAAGCTTGGTAAATAGGTGCTTGTTGAGAATATCTGGGTGAAGTGGGTTGACATGTAAGAGGTGGAGTAGATTGGTAAACGGGAGGTGGATAGGAGGGTGCGAGTGCTTGGTAATTTGGGATAGGCTAATATGTAAGTGGAGGTGATGGGTAGGTGTGGTATTTTGGTGGTGATTTGCCTCCTGTGCGATCATCACGGCACTTACATCTTTCTTCTTGGACGCGCCACCAGTTTGTAAAGCTTTATTGGTGGCTTGCAATGCTTCAAGATTTGTTACCATACTGTTCTTGATGCCCTCCTCGATTCTTTCTCCGTGTTTGATGATATCAGAGAACATTTGACCCTCGATCAGCATCAATCTTTCATAATATTGGGGATCTTGAGCCCGGACGAAGAACCTATTCATTTGTTCTTCTTCCAGGCCTGGCATGACTTTCACAGCTTCTGACCTCCAACGAGTAGCATACTCACGGAATGTCTCGGTGGGATTCTTCTTCAAGTTTTATATGTAGAACATATCCGGTGCGTTTTCCGTATTGAAACGGAACCTGTCCATGAATTCCATTGCCATACCTACCCAATTCGTCCATTTCTTGGGGTCCTGACTGATGCTCCAGGACAGCGCATCTCCTTTCAAACTCCTCATGAAGAGCTTCATGCGGATTTTCTCGTCTCTTCCAACCCCAACTAACTTGTCACAATAGGTCCTCAGGTGAACCCTGGATCTCCAGATCCATCAAACATTTCAAACTTGGGAGGACATTTCAAACTTGGGAGGTTCGTACCCCTCCGGAAGTTCAACATCTGGCTTAATGCATAAGTCTTCATAGTTCAGCCCCTCAATGTCTTTGCTGCCTTCGACACCCTGGACCCGACTAGTTAACTTCTTGAGCTCAGCTGTTAAGTTCCTGATGAGGGAGTCTTTGTCATCAGACTCTGGTGCATTTAAGATCGGTTGGGTGTAGTGAGGTATGGTATCCACAAAGATAGGAGTGTTATGGAGGTGGTTGTTTGTGGTGTTTGGTGGCTTGGGAAATGGAGCATTATAGCAGGTTTGAGTGTAGGTAGGCTGTATTTATGGTTGCGGGGTGTTTTTTGGAGGTGCGGGGTTTTGGGTGTTGACATCAGGAGAAGCAAGAGAGAATGATAGGCTTGCCAAGTTCCGAACTTGGTCCAACTCTTCCTGGAATTTCAGCAATTTCTGCTAAAGATGAGCAGCTGTTCCCTTAGAAATTGGGGTACCCTGAAAAGTTTCTTCCCTTTCAATCTCCTTTCTAGCACTTGTGTTTCCCATTCTTCCTTTGCTCTTGTTCCGGACAGGACTCGGAGGAGGAGGAGGTGGAGGGCCCTTGGATCTTGTAGAATATGCTGACGGTGCCAGAATGCGCGATTTAACCTTTGGGGGGAATAAAAATTTAAAAAAAAACAAAATAAGGTAACAAGTTAGTGCGGGTTCTGAGAAAAAGTGTTGCAGTATTTAAACACATTGTGTGGGGATATAAATCGCGTCCTAATTTGGGTGCCTCGTTGTGCGCGAGTTAGGCCTAGCGACAGTTAGTTTTGGAGAACTTATAATGCTAAATGCCTCATTTTATTGATAAAAATAAGACAAATCCAAAACGACTCTAAATAACAGAAAGTAAATGTCACTAGTGGCCTTTGGCCTTATTACATTGTTAAAGCAAAATAAAGGATTCCTAACTACTTGGTCCCAGAAGGACCTTCCCCAGATTTGGCAGTCTTGTCTCCCTCGAACAGCTCCACCAACTCGCGTAGTCCTAGCAGCAAATAAGCTCGGTCCAGATGTCCGCCTGCATTTCCTTCAGCGTTTTGACAATCTTTAATTCTTTTGATGAACTTCCCTTCCAGCTCTACTAAATCCCGCTCCAAATACCCTAGTCGGTTGTTGGCGCTGACAGCCATTTCTTTCCACTCCTCGATCAGTTTCTGATGGGCTTCTTGTATTTCCTGATGCTCACTTTCATACTATCGGATTCTCTTGCGCAGTTGATTATACTTAGCCTGTGTTTCAGCATGCTCATCAATAATTCTGTGACCCCGAGCGGATCTTGTCTGACCCATACCATTGTCATCTAACCAACCCGAGTAGTGTGGTACGCAGCCGGCGTGATACCTGTCTGGCTCAAGGGATTCTTTCTCCAAAACGATCTTGCAATGCCACAAATGCTGAGCTTGGCACCGGTGAGGGCTATTGTCGTCCTGGAAATCAGCCCTGAGGTGACTTGTCTTATCGACCCTCGGTATAATTTGTTTTCTTCCAGCTTGCCTCATGGCCCGGAGAGGAATGTAAGGGTAAGTTCCCCTTAAACCAATCAGTATGAGGAATGGGGCATCTCGGGATCGAACGATGAACTCATCCGTGGGGAACCACTCAAACATCCATTGCACCTGGTCTTCTTTCAGATTTTCAAATAACTACACCCATCCCTTGGCATCCTCTGGCTGTGCGAACATTCTGGGCATGTAACTCATACGCCTTGGCTGGTGGAAGGCGATATGGTCATCCCAATCCCTACGTAAGATCTCTTGTCGGTATTCCCCTTTCTGGAGGTGTTACATGAGCCATAGTTGAAGTAACAAATTACAACCCTCAAAATGATTGCCTTGTTGTTGACACTTGCTCAAGGCACGGTATATCTCCGAGACGATCATGTGCACTATGCTGAAAGTCTGCCCACTAATCCCTTCCATCAGAGTTTTGGTTACCATGACTAGTCTGGTGTGGATCCTAGCCTTCTTCATAGGGAACACGATCATCCCCAAAAAGTAAAACATGAAGACAAAAACCCTTCTATGGACATGCCCCAATGAGGTGATACCAAATTCGTCTAAATAAGTGCGGTATGACTTGCTATAGTCGTACCTTTCATATAGATAGTCAAACGGGATGTAGGAGTCCTTCAAACAGGTTAGGTCTGGTTTTTCTTCAATCCCATCATCTTAAGAAAACCCCTTCCTTTGTGGTTTTCTGGCATGAGCAAACCCGGAGTCTCCCAAGGAATCCCGGCTAGACCCCCTATCTCTTCAAGTAAATGAGTCATTTCTAGATCACCAAAGCGGAACACGGATTTGTCACTATCCTAGAATAACGTTGCAGCCTCTATGATTCTATTATTGGGTTGGATCTCTAGGAGAGAAGGCAGATTCCATAAGTACTTGCGGACGAGTGTCTAATCACTAGAATGGAGGTCGTTCCACCAATTCAGTAGCCTTGGATGGATGTTGGTCACCATGACAAATCTGGGGATTTCGTGCCTCATTTCTACAAAACAGAGTGTTAGGCCCATACCCCTACTAGACTCGACTATTTAAATCAATAATTAGCATAGCAAAGCACTTAAGTTCTCCAAATAAATGCACAGAACGTGGAGGTGTCCGTTTGGGTTTCAAGGAAACCCGGTGGACTTTGGACAAGGCTATCTTAATGAGCCATTATGTGGACAACATAGCTGACTCGGCTAGGTTTGACCATGATGCATGTACAGTTTTATGGAGTAAGGTTTCTATTTTGAAGTGCTAGACTAGTACCCTTAAGCGGACAACTCAAGAGGGAAAGGCACGGAACCGTCGACTACATCATTGATCGACTGGTTTTACCGCGAATACGCCTTTGCCAAATTTAGGGGTGATAGTATTGGAAGTGCGCAACTACTCATTATAAGCGTTGCTATAGTATTTGTTTTGGCATGAGTGGAGTATGATGTTGAAGATGCAATTTACAAGAATAAAGCAAATTGACATGTATTTTCACGTACATAAAATGAATGATTACAATAAACGCTCGAAATTACATCGGTATTGAAATAATAAAGAAGTACAGGAGAGCAGTTAAAGAAAGGAAAGACATGAAGAGCCAAGTTAGTTTTCATGATGAAATAAATAAAAGGCAAGAAATAAAGGCAATTAAGTCACAAATAGCATGTAATAGTAAAAGCCTAAAAATGTCCCCAGCAGAGTCGCCATGCTGTCGACGCCCCCTTTTTCCCTAAAGAGCGAAATCGGGTTCACGATATTTGGGAGGACAACTCTTTTCCCACTTTGGGAATTGGGTTTTGAGTGTTTTGAGAGTCGCCACCTAATGATTATAGTGCATAGGACACTTTAAAATAAATAAATNTGCAAGTAAACAAATAAACAAACAAACATTGCAAACATTGGAAATGGTTACAAATAAGAATGTGAAAAGGATTTAGAAGTGCTGAAATTTGGAAGGAAATAGTTTTGGTGATTAAAGAAGAGATACAAGTAAAGGAAAGGGGTTAAACAATTGGTACAAGTAACTTGAAAGAAGTAAAAGGAACGGAAGTTGAAGACTGGACAGCTTTTAAAAATTCTAAAAAATTATTAAACTAATAAAGGGGAAAAGGGGGGTCCTAGGTTTACACATTACATGGATCATTCTCACAACACCGGCACCTGATTGTGCACATAGTGTTATTGTGTAATCATCATCTCCATGTCTACCCTTCTCACCCCGTTAAGGTATTGGAGTGCGGAATGGTATCGTTTGCCTATTGCATGCTACTACCCGTTCCAAACTATCAGTCCCGGGTATTAGGACTTCTAATCCTAAAGGGGAAGAAAGGGATGGGGCCTTTATGGAGTTTAAAGGACAAAAATTCTAATCGACATTCAAAAAAGCATGTAACAAGTAGGGGGAATGAACAAACAAGCTGGCAAGGCTCACATAAACCCCATAAATCAGATAACATATAGTTTGGCATGCCTTTACACATACTGGTTTGGTCTTTAAAAGTTAAAAATTAAGCAGCAAGCGGATTGGTTTAATACATACGTTTAGACAGAAAGTCTGCATTAGGCAACTTGGATCCTATTGTCAGGAATTAA
>MU757593.1:14677-42137 GCA_026770625.1 Nicotiana glauca | reverse complement strand
ACCTTCGCACCCTGAAGCTGGTCAAACAAATCATCAATCCTCGGCAGTGGATACTTGTTCTTTATCGTCACCTTGGTCAATTGCCGGTAATCAATGCACATCCTCATCGATCCATCCTTTTTGTTTACAAATAACACTGGTGCACCCCAAGAGAAATACTAGGCCTGATAAAACCCTTCTCTAGCAAATCTTGCAACTGGTCCTTTAACTCTTTCAACTCTGGCGGGGTCATGCGATACGGCGGAATAGAAATGGGCTGACACGCCTGGGGCCAGATCAATACAGAAATCAATATCCCTGTCGGGCGGCATACCCGACAGTTCTGAAGGAAAAACCTCGGGGAACTCCCGAATGATAGGAACAGAGTCAATAGAAGGAACCTCTACGCTGGAATCACGAACATACGCCAGATAAGCTAAACACCCCTTCTCGACCGACCATGCGTCGAGCCTTTACATATGAAATAACATCGCGGGTGGCCTGACCTGGGGTCCCTCTCCACTCCAATCGGGGCAAATCTAGCAAAGCCAAGGTCACGGTCTTGGCGTGACAATCCAAGATAGCATGATACGAGGACAAACAATCCATCCCCAATATAACATCAAAATCCACCATGTCTAAAAGTAATATATCAACACGGGTCTCAAGACCCTCAAACACTACCACACAGGAACGATGAACTTGATCAACCACTATAGAATCACCCACTGGTGTAGATACATAAACAAGAATACCCAAAGCATCACTATGCACAGCCAAGTAGGGTGCAAAATAAGACGACACATATGAATACGTAGATCCAGGGCCAAATAGCACTGAAGCATCCCTATCACAGACCAGAATAGTACCTGTAATAACAGCATCTGAAGACTCAGCCTCTGGCCTGGCTGGCAAAGCATAACATCGGGGCTGGGCCCCACCTCCCTGAACCATGTCTCTAGGACGATCGACTACTAGCTGACCTCTACCTCTGTTGGTCCGAGCTCCACCTCTACGGTCTTTACCTCCACCTCTATGATCCCTACCCCCGCCTCTAGCTAGCCGGGTGAGTTGTAGATCGCCTGATGCCTGAATCATGGGGCGAGGACCCTGTTGCTGAGGGCTGCCCGAGGCTCGAGGGCAAAACCTGACAATGTGATCGGGGTCACCACAACCATAACAAGCCCTCGGCTGCTGCGACTACTGGCCATGCCGACCTGAATGTCCTCCCCGGAAGCTCTGAAGTGGAGGTGCACTGATGGGCTGCTGATCAGAATAATGCTGTTGAGAACCACCACCGCCTGGAGTACCATGAGAAACCTGGAGCGCTGACTGAAAGGGTCTCGGTGAATAACCTCTACCATATAAATCCTTGCCTCCAGACGAGGTACCACTAAACCTACCAGAATGACGAGGCCTCTTATCCGACACCTGACCAGCTCCCCGTGCAAGGGCCATCTCAACTCTGCGGGCTGCATTGGCCACCTCCTGAAAGGAAATATCACTACCAGCTCCCATAGCCATCTGGAGACGGATCGGCTGAATCAATCCATCAATAAATCTCCTAACCCTCTCTCGCTCTGTGGGGAGTATCACAATAGCATGGCGTGCCAAATCAATAAACCGAGTCTCATACTGTGTAACTGTCATAGAGCCCTGCTGGAGGCACTCAAACTGCCTGCGAAGTGCCTCCCGCTGAGTGACCAGGAGATACTTCTCCAAAAACAACTCCGCGAACTGATCCCATGTCAATGCTGGAGACCCTACTGGTCTAGATAGGAAATAATCCCTCCACCAAGTCTTGGCGGATCCTGCAAGCCGAAAGGTGGCAAAATCGACCCCATTGGTCTCCACTATACCCATGGTCCTTAGGATCTCATGACAGCTGAATAAGAAATCCTGTGGATCCTCTAATGAAGCACCGCTAAAGGTGGTGGTGAATAGCTTGGAGAACCAATCAAGTCTCCACAAGGCATCCGAAAACATAGCCGCTCCATCGCCGCCTGGGCTGCAATACCTGGCTGAGCTGCCATAGCTGGCTGAACCACTGGGACATGAGTCTGGGGAGCTACCTGCTCCGCAGTACGTGTAGTAGGAGTCTGAACTCCTCCTCCAGCCTGAGAAGTGGTTGGTGCTACTGGCAGCAAACCCGCTCTAGTGACACTCCCCATAAAGCCTGCCAATCTGACTAAAGCATCCTGAAGATTTGGGGTGACGATGACCCCTCCTGGGACCTGAGCTGGGCCTACTGGAGCTGCTGCGGCTGGAACCTCCTCATCATAGTCAAAATGAGGCTCCACCTCGGGGACTACTGCCCGAGGCTGAGCTCTGCCCCTGCCTTGGCCTCTGGCATGGGCTAGGCCTCTGCCCCTCACAGGAGCTGCTGCCGGGGGCTCAGGCTGCTGCGCGGTAGAAGAGGAAGTATGTGTTTTCACCATCTGCAAAAGAACATAGTAGAAAGGCAATTAGTATTTGAGAAACAGAATCGCACGACAAGAAAGAACAAAAGTGAAACTTTTCCTAACTCCGTAGCCTCTAGGGGATAAATACAGACGTCTCCGTATCGATCCCTCAGACTCTACCAAGTTTGTCCGTGAGTAGCGAGACCTATGCAACCTAGAGCTCTGATACCAACTTGTCACGACTCGGATTTCCCACCATCGGGAGTCGTGATGGCGCCTACTATCGGAGCTAGGCAAGCCAAACATTAAAACATTTTCGGATAATAACACAACAGTATTAACAATAATAAACCTTTAAATAAAAGCGAAAGTCTTTTATAACATAAATAACTGGAAACCCAAAATGCGGAAGTTAATATTTCTCTACCCAAGAGTGGAGTCGCTATCTCATGAACCACAAAAGAGTGCTACAAACAAGGCTGAATAGAAAATACATAATGTCTGTCTCGGTAAAATGAAAACAAACTAAAAATATGGAAAGGGACTTCGGCCTGGGAACGCCAGCTAGGCTACTTCGTAAGTCCCTGGACTGAAGTCAGCTCCCGATCAGTATACTACTATTGTGGTCCAAAAGCTGCTCTGATACCGTGATCTGTGCAAAAAGCACAGAAGTGTAGCATCACCACAACCGACCCCATGTGCTGGTAAGTGGCTGACCTAACCCCGGCGAAGTAGTGACGAGGCTAGACAGGACTACCAAATCAACCTGTGCAGTTCAATATATATATATATATATATATATATATATGCAATAAAAGGAAAGAATACCGAAATTAAATAGTTAAAAAGGGAGGGAAACATGCTATGGGGGAGTACAATCCGGATACAAAGTCAACAACTTAAGAAAGGAACAGGGCAATAACAATATTAAACAAAAGCAGGAAAATCAACAGTTGCACAGCATCAACCTTCATGCTTTTACTCTCAATCTCACCAAAAGCAATCAAATTAAAAATGCACGGCATCACCCTTCGTGCTTTCTCTCACATAACTCTCATTTCATGGCACGGAATGACCCTTCGTGCAAATATAATCAAAACACGGCACGGAATGACCCTTCGTGAAAATACAATCAAAACATGGCACGGAATGACCCTTCGTGCAAATACAATCAAATATGGCACGGAATAACCATTCGTGCAAATATAATCAAACATGGCACGTAATGATCCTTCGTGCATTATCACTCTTCCTCACCCAAACAACAATCACTACCAAACGGGCGAGAGAATAAACAAATAATAAGAAATGTCCCGGCAAGGGAAAAACACCATTAAACAGCTAAATCCCGGCAAAGGAGCAACAATAACAACTTTCACATCCCGGCGAGGGAGCAACAATAACAACTTTCACATCCCGGCAAGGGAGATAATCAACATACTCAAACCATCCCAGCAAGGGATTAATCATATCTCTTTCCATTTCTTATTCAATAGTATTTTTATCGTTCGAGACAACATTCCAAAGAATTCACAATTCATAACTAATCCTCATACTCTTCACATTATGTAGAATTCATCAATTAGCATGGAAGAGTCCCAAAATATTAGAATAAGTACAAACAAGGACCCACGGTCATGCTAGACACTGGTGTATAGATGCTCGTCACCACGCCTATACACCGCACTCAATCATTTAGCAATTAGCAATTAATAACACTCTAATCCTATTCCCTCAAGCCAAAGTTAGATCAAACACTTACCTCAAATGCTCCAAAAATCCACTCACGCCTCTAGTATAGCTTTACCCCTCGAATTCACCACAAAATCGCTCGAATCTAGTCACAAATTACTTGAATGTTGATAATGCTAATTGAATCAATTTGAATGCATGAAAATGAATTTCCCAAAGTTTTACTCAAAATTTTCCAAAATGCCCCCGGGTCCACGTGGTCAAAACCCGAGGTTCGAACCAAAACCCAGTTACCCATTCCCCCACAAGTTCATATCTATAATTTGTTTTAAAATCGGACCTCAAATTGAGGTCCAAATCCCCAATTTTAAGAAAACCTAGGTTCTACCCAAAATTCCCATTTTCACCCATGAAAAACCTTTATTTTAAGATGAAAACATGATAAATGATGTTAAAGATTGAAAGAATTGAGTAAAAATCAACTTACAAGTGATTTGGGATGAAGTTTGCTCTTGAAAAATCGCCTAGAGTGTTTGGGTTTTGAAAGAATGGTGAAAAGTGATGAAAATTCGGCTAAGTATAAAATTTGTTGGGTTGCGGATATGGGAAATGCGAACCTGGGTCGCAATGGCGAACCCAGCAGGCTTGGGAAATGCGAGATTCTAGTTCGCATTCGCGAACTCTCTTCAGCTACACAAGGTCCGCATTTGCGACATTGCAAGTCGCATTTGCGACAGTCCAGATTTGGGAAATACAAGCTAAACGATCGTATTTGCGATCATCAGGTCTGGAGGCCAGGTTTTGCATTTGCGAATATTGCATCGTATTTGCGATGACCACTAGCTCGCATTTGCAAGAATTTCAATCGCATTTGCGAAAATCACAGAGGCCTTATACCAGATTTTACAAAATTGAGAAATGCAATCCGATGCCTATCAAAAACTCACCCGAGCCCTCGGGGCTCCAAACCAAACATGCACACAACCTCAAAAACATCCTACAGATTATCACGACCCAATTTCCAAACTCGGTCGTGATGGCGCCTCTCGTGAAGACAAGGCCAGCCAACTAACCCAAATCGTCTCTTTAACAATTATTAAACATAAATGAATAGATAAATACAGCTTAACGACAATAATAACCAGTATTTACAACCCAACACAACCCGATCGGGGTGTCACAAGTCACGAGCATCTAAGAAGACTGAACACAACTACTGGGCCAATAATAATACACAAAACGAACTCTGGAATCAATAGACGAAGTTCGGCGCCGCAAACGCCGGCGGTCACCTTGCTCAGCTGTGATAACAAAACCCTCCATCAGCTCTAACCTGCTACCGGGTAAGAAATACCTTCAACTGCACACGAGGAGCAGGGAGTAAAGTGAGTACTCCAACTCAATANGCAAGAAGTAGCATGGATGCCAATGAAATGAGAGTGCTGGATGTCATGACACGTAGTACAAATAGGAACCAATGCATGAATGCAATGCAATGCATATGACCGGTACACTCAGATACCCACTGCAGCGTGCAGTCCGAGCCAACCATGTGTTTATCATCGATGGCGCTCACTGGGGGTGTGTACAGACTCCGGAGGGGCTCCTACAGCCCAAGCGCAATATCAAGCCATCTCGTGGCATCAATTAACTCCTGGTCAGTCATTGTTACCTGACCAGACAGTCATTGTTAGCTGACCAATTTACATCATACAGTGTCGTTGTTACCACTGTTTCAAGTCACACCCTATAGTGTCATTATTATCACTATTTCAAGTCACATCATACAATGTCATTGTTACCACTGTTTCGAAATCACTGTTGCAGCACGCAGCCTGATCCATGCTCATTCCAGAAATCATCATAAGCCCCTTAGACATTTATAAAACAGTAGTTCTCCGCCCGAATTATCATTTAAAATATCATTTGAGTTTTCAAAACTTAGGAGTGTGGCTGAGATTGCAAAAATAGAATTTAAAACCTTGGACTGAAACCAAATGATATGCAAGATATGCTAAAACAGTAATATCAATCCCCGAAGAATTTAGATAGTTGGCACGAAGCCCAAAGATGGCAATCAGCCCAAATTATGATGATAACAAGTAGTTTCAGTCAAATACGCGGTAAAAATCAACAACCGGGACGGACCAAGTTACAATCCCCAACGGTGCTCTACCCCACGCTCATATCCGACGTGCATGTCATCTCAATACAACACTATGATGTGCAAATCCGGGGTTTCAAACCCTCAGGATATCATTTACAAGTATTACTCACCTCGAACCAGTGAAATCTCTAGCTCGCGACGCCTTTGCCCCTCAAATTGGACTCCACTCGCGTCGTATCTAACCAAAATCAGAGCGAATACATCACAATATGCTAAGGGAACAATACCCAATCGAAAACAATCGAGAAATAGCGAAAATCTCAAAACTAGCAAAATCTGAGCCCCGGGCCCACTTCTCAAAAAATTACAAAACTCACATTACCGGATTCCTCGTCTCGCCACGAGTCTATACATATAAAATTTATCAAAATCGGAGTCCATTTGGCCCCTCAAATCCCTAGTTTAACTCTCTTAAGTTTCAAGCCCTAACCTCCATTTTTAACCTTTAATTCCTTGGGTTTTCAATGTTAATCCATGATTTTACACCATAATAACGTATGTTAAGTCCAAGAATCCATACCTGATGAAAGCCCTCGAAACTCTCTTCAAAATCGCCTTAAAGTTCTCTAGGTTCGGAGTCCAAAATGTTACTCTTTCCAAAAATTCGCGAAGAAGATAAATCCCACTTAACTGCCAGTTATATCCGCTTCTGCGGATCAAATACCGCTTTTGCGACTTCTGCTTATGCGGTCAACGTCCGCTTTTGCGGACTTTTCACTTAAGGCCACTTTCCGCTTCTGCGGTCCCCAATCGCATCTGCGGGACCGCTTATGCGATCCTAATCCCGCTTCTGCGGAACCTGGCAAGGGCCAAGTTTTCTGCTTCCGCGCTCCTCAAACCGCTTCAGCGAGACCGCACCTGCGGTCCCACAACCGCAGGTGCGAAACCAACAGATACCAGCAACTTGAACCTTCAATTAAACTCCAAAAATCTTCCGTTTAACCGCCCGAACTCACCCCAAGGCCCCCCGGGACCTCAACCAAAAGCTCAGACATGATCCAATACCCTATTCAAACTTGTTCCAATCTTAAAAACACATCCAACAACACAAAAATCCTCATTTTTCATCAATTTCAAGCCTAAGTTCTTCAAATTCTTCCGAAACTCACATTCAATCAAATAACCCAACCAAACGACGTCCGAATGACCTGAAATTTTGCACACATATCCAAAATAACCTAACGAAGCTACTTCAACTCTCGGAATTCCATTCCGACCCTCGGATCAAAATCTCACCCATCAACCGGAATTCGCCAAAATACTAACTTCGCCAATTCAAGCCTAATCCACACCGGGCCTCCAAAATCACTTCTGATCACGCTCCTAAGTCACAAATCATCCCCCGAAGCTAACCGAATCACCGGAAATCACATTCGAGCCCTCTAACTCAATAGTCAACATCCAGTTGTCTTTTCCAAACCAAGTCTTCCTTAAAGAGACTAAGTGTCTCATTTCCTACCAAAACCAATCCAGTTCAACTCTAACACACCAAATACAGATAATGAAACATGAAGAAGCATAAAATGGGGAAAACAGAGCAGTAACACATGAGACGACGGGTCGGGTCTTCACATTCTCCCCAACTTAAACAAACGCTCGTCCTCGAGCGTACCCAGAGTTGTCCTAGAAGACAACCAATAGCTGATTGTCCTAACCAAGCATATACCCGGGGTGATCCCATGTCACCCTATCTCACATAGGTCCGACAACACAACATAACTGAAATTACCTAACCCAGTCTAGCCCATAAACCATAGAACCACCTTTTCACTTCTGAAACCATCAATACGATCACAACCTCACACCTATACTTTGAACAGCCCCGAACTAGCTGTACTAACCCATACTTGCAACCTCCGTGAAATCACATGATATACCACATAAACCAAGCACTCGAAACGATAACTTCTATTCACAGTAGTTACCCACAACAACCAAATACCGATAGAAAACCTCCTATTTAGCCAAAGTCTTATTCTAACACTTTCATATACTGCCAACAATAAATGAAACACGCAGCAAACCGTAACCATTTCTCAGATCAACCATTCATGAAGCCACTTCCCTTTTGACTAATACCACAGCAGACTTCCGAACCGAACCTCGATATTATCCTTCCAACAAGCTGAAATCAAATTTGTTCGTGTTCATTAATGACTCCAATGATCACCTCGAATCCAACACACCACCCTGGTGATATAACGTCTCAACACATGCCTAATCCACAACTTGCATAATACACGCACCAATGAGGGACGGTCTGAACATACTCAAATCATGACAAATGACTCAAACGAAAGAGCTGTAACTCAAGTCCATCAGCATCATCACAACACAAGGCTGAGACCCCGTCTCACATCGTAGAGATAAAACACCTGAACCTACCTCGAAAGGTCATAACTCCACGTAGCCTCGCTACAATGCGCGATCCTACCCAAACACTGTCACACATGAAGCACCTCAAGTCGCTATGCTCAAAATCAACAGCCACACACAATTTTTGATGTCTGAAACCAAGCAATCCCTTACACCTACGGTGAAACAAATAACACATGACACGTAACCCGAAAGGCCATAACCAATACTCCATACACCGAACAACACTCAATTACTCTTCCCGATCGACTTCCTCTCTAAGTCCTCAATAGAACCGCACCACATGTGCCCATATCCAACAAATCATAACGTCTCACAACACGGAAAAAGAAACTCATAGATCTCCCCAGATCACTAACAAGCTCAAGAACGATCGAATCAACCTATCCCTCAATAATACAACTCGGGGCCAACCAAGCTAACTCAAGCTAAATACGTAGACACCTCGGCCTGCCAACAAACTCAATATCAGAAAGCTTGAAGTTGCTCCTTCCACTACTATAACTCCTACAGGAGCCGTACGATACGGTGCCCAGCACCAAATAAATACCAAAATCCACAGTCTCGCCCGGCGACATGCCCGTCCACAAGGAACGCATCCGAAAAAGTCTCTCAATACCGGAACGGAATCAATGGTAGAAACCTTTGCACTGACATCCGTCACAAAGGCCCAATTAAGAAAAACAATCCTTCCTATCCATCCGCTAGTCTTTGGAATACAAACCACTCTGCTAGAACATGATCCGATGAACCTCGCCACGCAACCTGTGGCATTTTCCGACATAGCCCATAGCACAATAGTCTAGAATAACCCAACTTTGAGACAACCAGTCTACACCCCAATATCATATCCGAAATCTAATATCTCAATCAAAGAAAGATCCATTCGGGCCTCCAAATCCCAATAGCCGCTAACGTTACCAATACACACGATCCACAACCGCTACACAGTCTGAACTTGACAACTCCTAGTCTCCAACTCCATATAGCACGCGAATCACTGTACCTAACCCCCAAATTCCACATTATGAATACATATTACATCTCAAGTACCCAATCATTCCACGAAAGATATTCTTAAAATTCTCCTGTGCCATCAAACAAACTCAGATATCAGCAATCGATTTTGCGATAAAGTGCCGCAATACTACCGAAGTATCATCAGTTTAATCACATTACCTTTTCCTGAGACGTATACTCTTGTCAAATCACTTCCAATTAGCAGTATCATTTCCTTGGTCATCTGAGGCTACCCGTTGCCTAAGAGTTTTTATGAACTTCTTTTTAGAACTGAACTGTAAATCATCTAGCCAAGATCTTCCATCAATCCCATCTAGAAGAAGAATCATTACACATTCCATGCTTCGCATACCCATAGAAAATATACTCATCTCCAAACCACGGTAAAACCCAACAAGGACTCTCTCCTAATTCCATTCGCTCAAGCTAAAATGCCAGGACTGAATCCTTCTATCTAAACCAAGCTGAGCAAGATGTCAAAACTCAAGAGCATTGCTGCCAAAATGCCTGTAAAAGCTCATTACCTCGAACACATACAAAGAATTAATCATACCCTTACCATACCGATTCGGTCTATTATCGAGCTATTCTATCTATCTAATTTCCTTTCTGATTCATTATCAACTTGATATTTCTCCCTCGCTGTAGCATCACAATGCCTCAATCCAGGACTACCACACGAGACTCGAACATAAGACCACACTGTCTAAGATCCATAGGCCACCGAATACTCTCTCAGCTGTTCACAGAAATACCACCTTCTAGAATACTTCACTTTGAAGAACTTCCTGCGAACCTGAATTCGTTGCCATTACTTTCCAGATGCCGATACATAGGATCCCATAATTAACATAAAAATACCACAAGCCTCGACATTCTCCGATGAATACAGAGTCTCTGACCACATACACAACCTTGAGACACCTGATTGGTACATGTAAAATCTTGAACACATTAGAATCATTCTCGAAAGTCATTCACTCTTATTCAGGCTGCAAATTACCTGACTCAATGAACAGAACCACTCGTGCCTTATTAGCACTCTGACACCGCTGGATATGATCTCATTCCAATACAAACAAACATCTTCCTTCCCTATATGCTGAGCATTCTTTATCATCAACAGCTCAAGACATCCTATCATTCCCACACATCTACGAAGCACCATATAACCTTTGTCAAAAAATTTATTCACTTGTGCCATCCTCGTCTCAATTTCTGCAATCAGAACTGATCCGCCAGCATACCTCGAAAAGGGAACAACATAGCACATAACCGTACAATCAGCGAATCAACAGCAACCTCCCCAACTTGGCTCGAAGCCATACATCAAGACACACTCAACAACTTATAACACTTTTACTCTAATGATGCCACAATACCATAGTGAGATTAAACTCAAATCATTTACAAATTGTGAAAACACAGGTCATCTAGTACTATAATCCTCTGCAAATCTCACATTTATCACCACGTCAGTTGAGGCCACTGCCTAGAGCGACCCGAATTTATCAAATTTCAACAAGTACTCTTCAATTACACACGAGATATTCTAACAATATACATAAGAATCGCACCAGTTAAGAACACTCTGTAGGAGATAACCCACCTGCTCCGCCTCAATTTAGCACTTCAGCAAATCTTCCACCATTATATACATTACACAGTCTTTCAGTCTTCCTAAGTCTGAACTCATACCGCCACATGTAATGCACTTTACTTTCCAACTAAGAGACACGAAAATATTCTTCACGCGCCCATAACTCGGGGCTACACAACATATCACAATAGGAATCGAACACTTACCAGCTCATCTATCATTCAACAGACTCCTTCGTCACTACCAAGATCACATAGATACATCTCGCAGTACCAACAAACTCATCACATGGATATCCAACCGCCATTCCGGCTAATAGGGACAATATCGAACATACAAGTTCAGAACACTTGCTCGCACAATCAGCACCTCGGCGCTCAAGCCATAGGCAATGATCCGGCCTCAAGTCCTCCAGACTGGCCCAACATGCTCACGAAGATCACATCTCGCCCCTTGATCGGGGAATCACAAGCCATCAAGGTGTATACTACTAAGCGCTCATGTGCGCATACAGACGTATGGAAGGAATTTCAAGAGTTATATCTCAAGCCGAATCAAGTACGCACGATAAGAATTCCAAGAATGTGAAGTTTTTCCTAAAGGTTCTGCAGCCTCTCGAGGATAAATACAGATGTCTCCGTACCGATCCGCGAGACTCTACTAAACCTGCTCATGACTCGTGAGACCTAGTAACCTAGGCTCTGATACCAACTTATCACGACCCAATTTCCAAACCCGGTCGTGATGGCGTCTCTCGTGAAGACAAGGCTATCCAACTAACCCAAATCGGCTCTTTAACAATTATTAAACATAAATGAATAGATAAATACAACTTAACGACAATAATAACCAGTATTTATAACCCAACACAACCCGACCGGGGTGTCACAGGTCATGAGCATCTAAGAAGACTGAACACAACTACTGGGCCAATAATAATACACAAAATGAACTCTGGAATCAAGGGACGAAGTCCAGTGCCTCGAACGCCGGCGGTCACCTTGCTCAGCTGTGATAACAAAACCCTCAATCAGCTCTAACCCGCTACCGGGTAACAAATACCTGCAACTGCACGCGAGGTGCAGGGAGTAAAGTGAGTACTCCAACTCAATGAGTAATAAAAGTAAATAATAACTTAGCAGCAGAAATCACGTAAGACACTCCATCATGCTATAAAGAACAGTGTAATCCTTTGAGAAATTAGTAAAAGCGTGAAAACCTTTAGAAAACATCTAGGCTCAGTTAAAACCTCTTTTGAAAATATCTTTTTCAACAGTTAAGCAAATAAATGCGTAACTAGACAGTGCAAGTCAGCACATAAGTCAGTCCCTCGGGCACAGCACTCCACTAACCATTAATACCAGGGTATCTGATAAACAGTGCAAGAAGTAGCATGGATGCCAATGAAATGAGAGTGCTAGATGTCATGACACGTAGTACAAAGAGGAACCAATGCATGAATGCAATGCAATGCATATGACCGGTACACTCAGGTACCCACTACGGCATGCAGTCCGAGCCAACCATGTGTTTATCGTCGGCGGCGCTCACTGGGGGTGTGTACAGACTCTGGAAGGGCTCCTACAGCCCAGGCGCAATTTCAAGCCATCTCGTGGCATCAATTAACTCCTGGTTAGTCATTGTTACCTGACCGGCCAGTCATTGTTACCTGACCAATTTACATCATACAGTGTCATTATTACCACTATTACAACTCACATCATACAGTGTCATTGTTACCACTATTTCAAGTCACATCATACAGTGTCATTGTTACCACTGTTTCGAAATCACTGTTGTGGCGCGTAGCCCGATCCATGCCCAGTCCAGAAATCATCATAAGCCCCTTGGGCATTTATAAAACAGTAGTTCTCAGCCCGAATTATCATTTAAAATATCATTTGAGTTTTCAAAACATAGGAGTATGGCTGAGTTTGCGAAAATAATATTTAAAACCTTGGACTGAAACTAAATGATATTCAAGATATGCTAAAATAGTAATAATCCTTGAAGAATTTACATAGTTGGCAATCAGCCCAAACATGGCAATCAGCCCAAATTATGATGATAACAAGTAGTTTCAGTCAAATACGCGGTAAAAATCAACAACGGGGACAGACCAAGTCACAATCCCTAATGGTGCTCTACCCCACGCTCATATCCGACGTGCAAGTCACCTCAATACAGCACTATGATGTACAAATTCGGGGTTTCAAACCCACAAGATATCATTTACAAGTATTACTCACCTCGAACCGGTAAAATCTCTAGCTCGCGACGCCTTTGCCCCTCAAATCGTCCTCCACGCGCGTCGTATCTAACCAAAATCAGAGCGAATACATCACAATAGGCTAAGGGAACAATACCCAATCAAAAAAAATCGAGAAATAGCGAAAATCTCGAAACTAGCAAAACCCGAGCCCCGGGCCCACTTCTCGAGAAATTACAAAACTCACATTACCGGATTCCTCGTCTCGCCACGAGTCTATACATATAAAATTTATCAAAATCAGAGTCCATTTGACCCCTCAAATCCCTAGTTTAACTCTCTTAAGTTTCAAGCCCTAACCTCCATTTTTAACCTTTAATTCCTTGGATTTTTAGTGTTAATCCATGATTTTACACCATAATAACGTATGCTAAGTCCAAGAATCCATACCTGATGAAAGCCCTCGAAACTCTCTTCAAAATCGCCTTAAAGTTCTCTAGGTTCGGAATCCAAAATGTTACTCTTTCCAAAAATTCGCGAAGAAGATAAATCCCACCGAACTGCCAGTTATATCCGCTTCTGCGGATCAAATACCGCTTTTGCGACTTCCGCTTAAGCGGCAACGTCCGCTTTTGCGGACTTTTCACTTAAGGCCACTTTCCGCTTCTGCGGTCCCCAATCGCATTTGCGGGACCGCTTATGCGATCCTAATCCCGCTTCTGCGGAACCTGGAAAGGGCCAAGTTTTCCGCTTCCGCGCTCCTCAAACCGCTTCAGCGAGACCGCACCTGCGGTCCCACAACCGCGGTGCGAAACCAACAGATACCAGCAACTTGAACCTGCAATTAAACTCCAAAAACCTTCCGTTTAACCACCCGAACTCACCCCGAGGCCCCCGGGACCTCAACCAAAAGCTCAGACATGATCTAATACCCTATTCAAACTTGTTCCAATCTTAAAAACACATCCAACGACACAAAAATCCTCATTTTCATCAATTTCAAGCCTAAGTTCTTCAAATTCTTCCGAAACTCACATTCAATCAAAAACCCAACCAAACGACGTCCGAATGACCTGAAATGTTGCACACATATCCAAAATTACCTAACAAAGCTACTGCAACTCTCAGAATTCCATTCCGATTCTCGGATCAAAATCTCACCCATCAACCGGAATTTGCCAAAATACTAACTTCGCCAATTCAAGCCTAATTCTACACCGGGCCTCCAAAATCACTTCTGATCACGCTCCTAAGTCACAAATCATCCCCCGAAGCTAACCGAAGCACCGAAAATCACATCCGAGCCCTCTAACTCAATAGTCAACATCCGGTTGACTTTTCCAAACCAAGTCTTCCTTAAAGAGACTAAATGTATCATTTCCTACCAAAACCAATCCAGTTCAACTCTAACACACCAAATACTGATAATGAAACATGAAGAAGCATAAAATGAGGAAAACGGAGCAGTAACACATTAGACAACGGGTCGGGTCGTCACACGGACTTACTCGTGCGATCAAATCGCCAAAATAACATCAACATCAATGAATCAAGCGTCAAAATCATCATTTTCATTTCAAACTTCATAAACTTCCAACTTTAGCTATTTAGGTCCGAAACACGTCAAATGACGTCCGATTTCGACCAAACTTTACAGGAAGCGCTTAACACATATTTAAGACTTGTACCAGGCGTCGGAACCAAAATATGAGCCCGATACCATCACATTTTGATCAAATTTTATTTTCATTTTCCTTAAACATTTTCAGAAAATAATTTCATGGAAAAATTCATTACTCGGGCTTGGGACCTCAGAATTCGATTCCGGGCATACACCAAGTCCTATATTTTTCTACGGACCCTCCGGGATCGTCAAATCACGGGTCCAGGTCCATTTACCAAAAATGTTGACCGAAGTCAACTTTAACCATATTAATATCAAAATTCATCATTTTTCACACAGAATTCATATTTAAGCCTTCCGGCTACACGCCCGAACTGTGCATGCAAATCGAGGCAAATAAAAGTGAGGTTTTCAAGGCCTCGGAAGCATGGAATGAATGAGAAAACAGGTGATGACACCTTGGGTCGTCACATATTATTCCTTCACAAATGCAGTTTCTATCTGCACTTGAGTCTAATAATGCTAATTTATTAAAAGTAGCATCTTTGAATTTTAATGTGATAGGAATATAATAACTTTGTACCTTTATTCTCGCGAATTGTGGTACAGTGGTTTGAGATTGATTAGCGGTTGATTCGTCATCATTCTCTTCATTTAAAGCATAACCGTGGTTAGTTTCTAGTTCTTTGTCTTTGCCTTTGGCAACTTGCGATAATATTTTGTTAGTGAAATTTTCCATTTCTATTTTATTAAGTCTTGTTTTAATATTTTTTATTTCTTCTTTTACCGATTTTAGTTCAGTTTGAAGATGCTGAATAGTGGGTTCATCATTTTTCGAAGAGGAAAATCTATTCATTACTTCTTTCATGTTGAAAGGTTCGACCTTGGGGCGGTCTTTATGTTGAATGATAATATTTTTTAATTCTATTAAATATTTCTTTTTATTGTCTTCATCATTAATGTGATTTATGATATCAAATAAGACTTCTTTTGAATCATTAGTAATGACTCTAAGGGAATTTTGTTCACAGACACATATTGCACCAATACAGTTGCAACTATTGTCTTCTGAACTATTGTTGTCTGAGCTATATGCTACATTGATTAATTCATTATCACTATCGGAATAGCTTTCTTCTGATGATGAACTATTCTCATTAGAGCTATTTTTGTTTTCTTCTAAAATGCTAAAAAGTTTTTCTTTAGTATTTTCGTCTAATTCTAAAAGATTGACTTTATTCTTTTTTCCTTTAGTGATTTTGCAGTCACTGGCTCTGTGTCCGGTTTTACCACAAGACCAACACTTGTCACCGTGTTCCCTTTTAGATTTTCTTTTAAATCTTTTCTTTTTATGGGTTTCTTCCTTTTTCTCTTTTTGTTTGTGGCGTCTTCTATGAGGTTTATCAGAAGACTTGTTTTTCTTGGAGATTCTTTTGGAAGGGGCTGAAATAGTTTTATAACCAAAATCTTGGCAGAAACTACCAAGTTCCTTTTTGGATTGTAATATGTCCCTTTTAATAAGACTTTTGAGTTTTAAATCTGTACAGAAGTCTAAATCCGTAATGTTAATAAAACTTAGTAGGTCGCCATGTATGAGGTTATGAAAGGGGATTTGACCGTTAAATCAATCTTTAATTTTTGTTCTTACCTTATCTGCAAATAGCCTGGGTAATCCGCTGATAAATCTTTCTTTCCAAAAAGAATTACCGCAGTCTTCTCTGGTCATTACCTTTTCGATAAACATGTCTTTGTACCGTCTAAAATCTGTTAGTTTTGGACAACTAAGATTATTTAATAATTCTAAACTTCTGTCTTGGAAAAGTTTTGGTTCTCCAATAAAGTGTTTAGCAATACAATATATTAAAGTTGCAGTAGCATCTTCTCTATGTTGTTGTTCTGCTACTTATGTGTTATCTTCTATTTTTATTACAGTTATGACTGAAGTGGCATTTAGGATTTGGTTTCTATTATCTTCGGAGAGATAATTATCCCACCAGTTCTTTAGTGTGCCGGTAAAACCAGATACAACTAAAGTTGTTGCGTGTTTATCAGAAGCATTGTTGATTTTATAGGCAGTTACAGCAATGCCTATTTCATGAAGTTTTTTATAGATTTGGCTTTCAGCTAAACCATCGATGTTCCATTCAGTTATTCCAGTTCCATCGTGACTGTCATGACCTAAACCCCACTCCGGTCGTGATGGCGCATCTCGTGAAGACAAGGCCAGCCAACCAGCCCTATTTGCCTATTTCAAAAATAGATAAACATGAATAAACAATTTTAAAGATGATTCAATAATATTACTTAGCGGAAGTACAACCAAACACAGCCCAAACCGGGGTGTCACAAGTCACGAGCATCTAGAGGAGTCTAAATACAACTACAAGGCCAGTAATATACAGAATAAAATTTAGAATCAAAGAAAGAAATCCAGTGCCGCGAATGCTGGCGACTACCTTGCTTAGCTACGATAGCAAAATCTTCAACCAGCTTAAAACCCGCTACCGGGTGAACAAATATCTGCATCTGCACACGAGGTGCAGGGAGTAAAGTGAGTACTCCAACTCAGTGAGTAATAAAAGTAAATAATAACCGAGCAGCCAGAAATCATGTAAAGCAACCAACATACTGTATAGAAACCGGGTACAAGTTTCTGAGAAAACAGTAAAATTTGTGATATCTTTAGAAACACCTTGGCTCAGTTCAAATCTCTTTTTGAAAGTGATCCTTTCAATAATTACGGAAACGATTTCAAAACGGTTAGTGCTGATAAGCACGGAAAAAATCGGCCCCTCGGGCACAAATACCACAATATAACAGGTAAAAAAGGCAAATAAAAATGCAAGATGAGCACATAAAAGTTTGCCCCTTGGGCACATCTCATAACAGTACAAGCCCCTCGGGCTCAATATCAATCGCTCAGAACAGTATCAGCCCCTCGGGCATAGTATCACATCACTCATAACAGTATCAGCCCCTCGAGCTCAGTATTATATCACTCAAACAGTATCAGCCCCTCTGGCTCAGTATCACATCACTCAGACAGTATCAACCCCTCGAGCTCAATATCACATCACTCAAACAGTATCAGCCCCTCGGGCTTAGTATCACATCACATGGGTACCCGCGCTCACTGTGGGGGTGCAGACTCCGGAGGTGCTCCTACAGCCCAAGCGCTATCAATAAGGCCTGAAAGCCTGAACATATCAATATGAGGCCTGAAAGCCTCCTCACATATCACTTGAGGCCTGAAAGTCTCCTCACCAATCACTCGAGGCCTGAAAGCCTCCTCACATCACTCATCATATCCTCACATATGGCCTTCGGCCTCCATCAGTCCAAAAATACTCAAAAGCCCCTCGGGCATCAGTAAAACAATAATACTCAGCACAAATAATAGTTCAAATATCAGTTAAAACTCCATGTTTGAGTAAAATATAGTTGAGTTCATGAAACAATGTAAATCACATAGACTGAGTTCAAATAATATTTCAAATAGTGAGGAAAATAGTGATGATAGTTCATAAGGAGTTCAAACAGTCGGCAATAAGCCCCAAGTATGGCACAAAGCTCAAATCATAGTGAAAAGAAACAACAAGTCATAGCCAATACGCAGTAAAATATTATCCGGACTGGACCAAGTCACAATTCCCAATAGTAAAAGACCCCGCGCTCGACATTGAACACGTTTCTCATCTCAACACAGACCAAGTTGTGCAAATCCGGGGTCTCAAACCCTCAGGACATCATTTAAAGTCATTACTCACCTCGAACCGGTGAAATCTCTAGCTCGCGATGCCTTTGCCCCTCAAATAGGCCTCCACGCGCGTTGAATCTAACCAAAATTAGAGCGACTACATCACAATATGCTAAGGGAACAATACCCAATCGAAAACAATCGAAAAATATCAAGAATCTCGAAATTAGCAAAAGCCGAGCCCCGGTCCCACTTCTCGAAAAATCAGGAAATTAACATTACTGGATTCTTTATCTCGCCACGAGTTCATACATACCAAGAACTCTCAAATCCGAGTTCAAATGGCCTATCAAATGCCCAAATCAAATTTCAAATTCTCAAGCCCTAGTTCTTCAATTTGGCTATATTTTCATGAATTTCAAGGATGATTTCACAATATAATCATGTATTTAGTTCATAGGAATTACCTCCAATCACTTCCCGTCAAAACCCCTTTAATTCCCGTCCAAAAGCTCTCAAGGTTGCTCAAAAATGGAGGAAAAATGGGTTTGGTTCGCGGATTAAATATTTTTAACATTCTGTCCGGGTACTGTAGCTAACCCTATGCGATCGCATTAGAGCTCCTGCGATCACATAGAACAAAATCCACGAGCACTGTAGCTAACCCTATGCGATCGCATAGAACAAAATTCCAGGGCACTGTAGCTAACCCTATGTGATCGCAACACCTTCTATGCGATCGCATAGAGCAAAATTGCTCTGCACTGACTGCTGCATTTCTGCAGCAATTTCCAACTTCAAAAATTCCCGTTAGCCATCTGAAATCACCCCGAGGCCCCCGGGACCTCAACCAAAAGTACCAACATATCTTAAAACATCATCCAAACTTGTTCCAATCATCAAAATGCATCAAACAACACTAAAATCATCAATTCTCATCGGATTCAAGCCTAATTTTTTAAAAACTTCCGAAACACACTTTCGATCAAAAACCTGACCAAACCACGTCTGAATGACCTCAAATTTCGCACACATATCCCAAATCACCTAACAAAGCTACAACAACTCTCGAAATTCCATTCTGACTCTCAGATCAAAATCTCACCTATCAACCGGAAACTGCCAAAATACTAACTTCGCTAAAACGAGCTAATTTCTACACCGGACTTCCAAAATCAATTCTGATCACACTCCTAAGTCACAAATCATCCCCAAAAGCTAATCGAATCATCGGAATTCAAATCCGAGCCCTCTAACACATAAGTCAACGTCCGGTTGACTTTTTCAAAACAAAACTTCCTTAAAGAGACTAAGTGTCTCATTTCCTACTAAAACCAATCCAAATCAACTCGTTCACACCCAACACTGATAATGAAGCATAAAGAAATAGGAAATGGGGAAAATGGGGCGGTAACTCACGAGACGACGGGTCGGGTCATCACAGTGACTGGAGCTCGTTAGATAAATATCTTCTTCGAATTGAACATCTGGGAATGATGCTCTTTGGTAATAGTTTTTCTTATTAGAATGTCTTGGATCATTAGTGATCCGGTTGACTTCTGAATTGTTTGAATTTATTGTAGAGATAGCATTTAAGGTTACTAAAGGTTTTATCTTATTAATGAGATCTATAATTTCTTTAGAGGCCTTTTCAATGGCTTTTACCTTATGATCTTTGTTAGGAAAATCATCTTTGTTTTTAGAGTATTATCTTCATCTTCTAATGAGATTAATTTATTTTGTAAATTATGTAATTCAATTGCTTTATCATTACTAGTACTAGCCTTATTGGAAACTGCACTTTGTTTCGAAATTGTCACTTTTGTTTTCAATTGTTCTTCTATTTTTTCTATAAGTTTATCTGAAAAATCAAATTGTTCGTTTAACTAGGGGAATTTTTTTTTGGAAAATTCAGGGATTTTAATTAAGGGATGTGTTTTGATTGTAGTAGGTGTTCTAGATTTAGTGGGGATTTCATTTTTGTTAGTATTTTTTAACTGATTAGAAACCACGTGTAAAAGATTGTTTGTATAATTATTTTGAGTAATTATTGTGTTTAAATCTTTATTAGTGGGTTCTTTATCAAGATGTGACGACCCGACCCGTCGTCTCATATGTTGTTGCTCCGTTTTCCCTATTTTATGCTTCTTCGCATTTCGTTATCGGTATGTGGTGTGTTAGAGTTGATTTGGATTGGTTTTGATAAGAAATGAGACACTTAGTCTCTTTAAGGAAGGCTTAAATTGGAAAAGTCAACTGGACGTTAAATTATGAGTTATAGGGCTCGGATGTGATTTCCGGTGATTTGGTTAGCTTCGGGGAATGATTTGTGACTTAGGAGCATGATCGGAATTGAATTTGAAGGTCCGTTGTAGAATTAGGCTTGAATTGGCGAAGTTAGTATTTTGGCAAATTCCGGTTGATAGGTGAGATTTTGATCCGAGGGTCGGAATGGAATTCTGAGAGTTGCTGTACCTTCGATATGTGATTTTTCATGTGTGTGCAAAATTTCAAGTCTTTCGGACGTCGTTTGGTTGGGTTTTTGATCGAATGTGTTTTTCGGAAGTTTTGAAGAAACTTCGGCTTGAATCCATGGTGAATTGATGATTTTGGTGTTGTTTGACGTGTTTTGATGATTGGAACAAGTTTGGATAATGTATTAAGACATATCAGTGTTTTTGGTTGATGTCCCGGGGGCCTCGGGGTGGTTTTCGGATGGCCAACGGGGTGAATTTTGGACTTGTGTGATTGCTGATGGTTCTGATACCTGGTATTTCCGCATCTGCGGAAAAGGGACCGCAGAAGCGGTTCCGCAGATGCGGTTGAAGGGGTCACAGAAGCAGTACTTGAGGGCTTGGCATTTTCCATAGGAGCGGAAGGCTGTCCGCAAAAGCGGTCACCGCAAATATGGTTTTAGACAGCAGAAGCGCACCAGGCGGCTTAAGTGACTTTCGAAGAAACGGAATGTTTCCGCAAAAGCGGTAACCGCAAAAGCCGTTTTTGTGCCGCAAAAGCGAAAATGACTGGGCAGAACATATTAAGTCTTCTTCGCGAATTTTTTTAAGGAAACAAACATTTTGGACTTCGGACTAAGGAGGTTTTGGGCGATTTTTGAAGAGGGTTTCGAGGGCTTTCATCAGGTATGGATTCTTGGACCTAGATTATGTTATTATGGTGTAAAAACATGGGTTAACACTGAAAATCCAAGGAAACAAATGCTAAAAATGGAGGTTAGGGCTTGAAACTTAAAAGAGTTTAAACTAGTGATTTGAGGGGTCAAATGGACTCCGATTCTTGTGAATTTGATATGTATAGAATCGTGGCGAGATAAGGATCGTAGTGATATAAAATTTTCTGGATTTCGAGAAGTGGGCCCAGGGCTCGGGTTTTGCTAGTTTCGAGATTTTTGCTATTTTTTGATTGTTTTCGATTGGGTATTGTTCCATTGGCATATTGTGATGCACTTGCTCTGATTTTGGTTAGATTCGACGCGCATGAAGACCGATTTGAGGTGGGTTATCTCCTGCAGAGTGTTCTTGAGTGGTATGATCCTTATGTGTATGTTAGAAGATCTCCTGTGTAAGTGACGGGTATGTGTTGATATCTAAGAACTCAGGTCGCGTAAGAGAGCGGACTCGGTTGATGTGGGGATAAACGAGGTTTGCAGAGGATTTCAGTACTAGATGATATGTGTTTTCATAAACTAGTAAATGATTTGAGTTTAATCTCACCATGATATTGTGGCATCATTAGAGGAAAAGTATTATGAGTTGTTAAGTGCGTCTTGATATATGGCTTCGAGCCAAGTTAGGGAGGTTGCTGTTGATTAGCTGATTGCACAGTTATGTGCTATGTTGGTTCCTTTTCGAGGTATGCTGGAGGATCAGCTTTGGTTACAGGAATTGAGCCGAGGATGGCACGAGTGAAGCAAAATTTTGACAAAGGTTATATGGTGCTTCGTAATGTGTGGAAATAATATGATGTCTTGAGCTGTTGATGATAAAGAATGCTCAGTGTATAGAGAAGGAAGATGTTTGTTTTCATTGGAATGCGATCATATCCTGCGGTGTCAAAGTGCTAATAAGGCACGAGTGGTTCTGTTCGTTGAGTTAGGCAATTTGCAGTTTGAATAGGAGTGAATGACTTTCGAGAATGATTCTAATGTGTTCAAGATTTTACATGTAACAATCAGGTGTCTCAAGGTTGTGTATGTGGTAAGAGACATTGTTTTCATCGTAAAATGTCGAGGCTTGTGGTATTTTTATGTCGATTATGAGATCCTATGTATCGGTATCTAGAAGGTAATGGTAACGAATTCAAATTCCTAGGAAGTTCTTCAAAATAAAGTATTCTGGAAGGTGGTATTTCTATGAACAGCTGAGAGAGTATTCAGTGGCCTATGGGTCTTAGACAGTGTGGTCTTATGTTCGAGTCTCGCGTGGTAGGCCTGGATTGAGGCATTGTGATGCTACAGCGAGGGAGAAAGATCAAGTTGGAAATGAATTGGAAGGAAACCTAGATAAATGAAGTAGCTTGATGGTGACCGAATCGGTATGGTAAGGATATGATTCTTTGTGTGTGCTCGAGGCAATGAGTTCGTACAGGTATGTGCAAAGCTCTTGAGTTCTGACAGCTTGTTTAGCTTGGTTTGGATAGAAGGATTGAGTCTTGACAGTTTAGCTTGTGCAAAGGGAAATGGGGAAGAATTCTTGTTAGGTTTCACCGTGGTTTGGAGATGTATATATCTTCTATGGGCATAAGAAGCATGGAATGCGTAATGATTTTCTTCCAAATGGGATCAGTGGAGGTTGTTGGCTAGGTGAGTTACAGTTCAGTTCTGAAAAGAAGTTCATAAAATTCTCAGGCAACAGGTAGCCTCAGGTAATCAAGGAAATGGTACTGCTGAATATGAGTGATTTGACGAGAGTATATGTCTCAGAAGAAGGGTAATGTGATTAGACTGGTGATACTACGATAGTATTGCGGTGTTTTCTGGCTAGATCGAATGCTGATATTTGAGTGTGTTTGATGGCACAGGGGAGTTTTAGAATATCCTTCGTGGAATGACTGGGTACTTGAGGTGTAATATGTATTCATGCTGTGGAATTTGGGGGTTAGGTACAGTGATTTGTGTGCTATATGGTGTTGGAGACTGGGAGTTCTCAGGTATAGACTATGTAGTAGTTATGGATCGTGTGTGTTGGTACCATTAGCGGCTATTGGGATTTGGAAGCCCGAGTGGATTTTTCTTTGCTTGGTATATTATATTTTGGATATGATATTGGGGTGTAGACTGGTTGTCTCAGTGTTGGGTTATTCTAGACTATTATGCTATGGGCTATGTTGGAAAATGCCACAGGTTGCGTGGCGAGGTGCATCGGATTATGTTCTAGCAGAGTGGTTTGTATTCTGAAGACCAGCGGACGACTGGGGAGGATTGCTTTCCTTAATTGGGCCTTTGTGGCAGATGTCAGTGTAGAGGTTTCTACCATTGATTCAGTTTCGGTATTGAGGGACTTTTCGGATGCGTTCCTTGTGGCCGGGCATGTCGCCGGGCGAGACTGTGGATTTCGATATTTATTTGGTGCCGGGCACCGTATCGTACGGCTCTGGCAGGAGTTATAGTAGCGGAAGGAGCAGCTTCAGGCTTCTTGGTATTGAGTTCGTTGGCAGGCTGATGTGGCTACGTATTTAGCTTGAGTTAGCTTGGTTAGTCCCGAATTGTATTGATGAAGGATAGGTTGATTCGATCGTTATTGAACCTGCTAGTGATCTGGGGAGATTTATGAGTTACTTTTATGTGCTGTGAGGCGTTATGATTTTCGAATTGTGGGCACGTATAGTGCGGTGCTATCGAGATTCATAGTGGATGTTTAGGGGGGGACCTCAGTTGTGTTTGAGTTTTGTAGCTTACAACGCTATATGTAGATATCATTATGCACTCAGCATGCTTACGACCGATACTCGGTATTTTGTTATAATGAGCAAATTTGGCTCGATGTGCATCTCCCTATGTGAGATATTTGTGTGGATCGGGTGGCACGCCGCCACGGGTATGTTATATGGATCGGGTTGCACGCCACAACAGTGTGATGTTGAGAATAGTTTTCCATATGTTACTTTGTATGCCTTGCTTCCTGGTTTCTAAGGAAAGTCCGTATTGGGTGTTGCTCGGCGAACGGCGTACCGGTTGTGTCCTTGCAGGATTGAATGATGTATATTACTTGCTTCACCATGGGTATGATGATTTGTTTGGGTTCCAGATATCAATTGTACGTGGTTGTCAATTTCGAGTATAGTGACTTGAGGTGTCTCATGCGGAGCAGTGTTTGGATAGGATCGCGCATTGTAGCAAGGCTACGTGGAGTTATGACCCTTCGGAGTAGATTCAGGTATTCTATTTCTATGATGTGGGACGGGGTCCCAGCCTTGTGTAGTGATGGTACTGAGGAGTTTGAGTTATAACTCTTTCGTTTGAGTCATTTTCATGATTCGAGTATGTTCAGACCGTCTCTTATTGGGTGCGTGTATTATGCAAGTTGTGGCTTAGGCCAGTGTTGAGGTGTCATATCACCAGAGTGGTGTGTTGGACCCGAAGTGATCGTTGGGGGTCATTAATGAATACGAACGGATTTGGTTTCAGCTTGTTGGAAGGTTAATATCGAGGTTCAGCTCGGAATCTGCTGTGGTATTAGTCAAAAGGGAAGAAATGCCTTCACGAATGATTGGTCTGAGAAATGGTTATGGTTTACTATGTGTTTCATCATCATTTGGTAGGATACGAAAGTGTTGGAGTGAAACTTTAGCTAATAAGAGGCTTTCTATCGGTATTTGGTTGTTGTGGGTAACCATTGTGAATAGAAATTATCTTTTCGAGTGCTTTGATTATGTGGTGTGTCGTATGATTTCATTGAGGTTGCAAGTATGGGTTATTACAGCTGGTTCGGGACTATTCAAGGTATAGGTGTGAGGTTTTGATCATATTGATGGTTTCAGAAGTGAAAAGGTAGTTCTGTGAATTATGGGCTAGACTGGATTGGGTAATTTCAGCTATGTTGTGTTGTCGGACCTATAAGCGATAGGGTGACGTGGGATCATCCCGGGTATATGCTTGGTAAGATCATTTAGCTATTGGTTGGCTTTTAGGACAACTCTGGGTACGCTCGAGGACGAGCGTTTGTTTAAGTTGGGGAGAATGTGACGACCCGACCCATCGTGGTTGTTGCTCCGTTTTCCCCATTTTATGCTTCTTCGCATTTCGTTATCGGTATGTGGTGTGTTAGAGTTGATTTGGATTGGTTTTGATAAGAAATGAGACGCTTAGTCTCTTTAAGGAAAGCTTAAGTTGGAAAAGTCAACCGGACATTGAATTATGAGTTATAGGGCTCGGATGCGATTTCCGGTGATTTGGTTAGCTTCGGGGAATGATTTATGACTTAGGAGCATGATCGGAATTGAATTTGAAGGTCCGTTGTAGAATTAGGCTTGAATTGGCGAAGTTAGTATTTTGGCGAATTTCCTGTTGATAGGTGAGATTTTGATCCGAGGGTCGGAATGGAATTCCGAGAGTTGCTGTACCTTCGATATGTGATTAGTGATGTGTGTGCAAAATTTCAAGTCATTCAGACGCTGTTTGGTTGGGTTTTTGATCGAATATGTTTTTCGGAAGTTTTGAAGAAACTTCGGCTTGAATCCATGGTGAATTGATGATTTTGGTGTTGTTTGACGTGTTTTGATGTTTGGAACAAATTTGGATAATGTATTAAGACATATCTGTGTTTTTGGTTGAGGTCCCAGGGGCCTCGGGGTGGTTTTCGGATGGCCAACGGGGTGAATTTTGGACTTGTGTGATTGCTGATGGTTCTGATACCTGGTATTTCCGCATCTGCGGAAGAGGGACCGCAGAAGCGGTTCCGCAGATGCGGTTGAAGGGGTCACAGAAGCGGTCCTTGAGGGCTTGGCATTTTCCATAGGAGCGGAAGGCTGTCCGCAAAAGCGGTCACCGCAAATGTGGTTTTAGACAGTAGAAGCGGACCAGGCGGCTTAAGTGACTTCCGAAGAAACGGAATGTTTCCGCAAAAGCGGTAACTGCAAAAGCCGTTTTTGTGCCGCAAAAGCGAAAATGACTGGGCAGAACATATTAAGTCTTCTTCGCGAATTTTTTTAAGGAAACAAACATTTTGGACTTCGGACTAAGGAGGTTTTGGGCGATTTTTGAAGAGGGTTTCGAGGGCTTTCATCAGGTATGGATTCTTGGACCTAGATTATGTTATTATGGTGTAAAAACATGGGTTAACACTGAAAATCCAAGGAAATAAATGCTAAAAATGGAGGTTAGGGCTTGAAACTTAAAATAGTTTAAACTAGTGATTTGAGGGGTCAAATGGACTCCGATTCTTGTGAATTTGATATGTATAGAATCGTGGCGAGATAAGGATCGTATTGATATAAAATTTTCTGGATTTCGAGAAGTGAGCCCGGGGCTCGGGTTTTGCTAGTTTCGAGTTTTTTGCTATTTTTTGATTGTTTTCGATTGGGTATTGTTCCATTGGTATATTGTGATGCATTCGCTCTGATTTTGGTTAGATTTGACGCGCGTGGAGGCCGATTTGAGGGGCAAAGGCGTCGCGAGCTAGAGATTTCACCGGTTCGAGGTGAGTAATACTTGTAAATGATATCCTGAGGGTTTGAAAC
>MU757593.1:0-14667 GCA_026770625.1 Nicotiana glauca | reverse complement strand
TGGGCTTCGTGCCGATTATTTGGATCCTTCGGGGATTGGTATCACTGTTTTTGCATTACTTTGCATATTATTTGGTCTCAGTCCAAGGTTTTAATACGGTTTTACAAACTCAACTATTTTTCTAAGATTTGAAAAACTTGAACAATATTTTATTGCCGTTTTGAGCTGAGAACTGTTATTTTAAAATGTGCCCAAGTGGCTTATGTGCATTTCTGGACTGAGCATGGATCGGGCTGCACGCCGCAGCAGTGTTATAGTGATTTCTGGGCATCTGGTTGGCTCGGGCTGCATGCCGCAGAGGTACTGTATTGATATGAGGCTGAGGGCCTGGTTGATGCCACGAGATGGCTTGATTATTACGCTTGGGCTGTAGGAGCCCCTCTGGAGTCTGTACACACCCCCAGTGAGCGCTGTCGACGTTAAATGGATCGGACTGTACGCCGCAGTGGGTACTGGAATGTACCACCACATGCATTGCATTGCATTTATGCATTTGTTCATTATTTATTGTTTGTGATATTTCTTGAGATATCTATCTGCTGTTATAGTATTATCTGACCACTCCTAAAGAGGATAGCTTTCAGACAGTGGTGACAATGACACTGAATTATACGTTTGGTCAGGTAACACCGACTGACCAGGAATGACATCGCGTGGTCAGGTAACAATGGCTGACCATGAACAAGAATAAGGCTCGAGGGGCGAGGTTCTGTGAATAGCGACACTGATTGATTCAGATTATTTTTGCAACTGTTGAAAAGATTATTTTCAAAAGAGGTTTAAACTGAACCAAGGGAATTTTCAAAGATTTCACATGTTTCACTGATTTCTAAAGGAGTTTTACACTGTATCTATACAGCATGATGATCTGCTATACGTGTTTTCTTACTGCTCAGTTATTATTTACTCTTATTACTCACTGAGTTGGAGTACTCACTTTACTCCCTGCACCTCGCGTGCAGTTGCGGGTATTGTTCACCCGGTAGTGGGTTATTAGCGGATTAAAGGTATTACTATTGTAGCTAAGCAAGGTGACCGCCAGCGTTCGCGGCACCGGACTTCATCTTTAGAACTCCAGATTTTAATTTGTATATATTATTGGCCCTGTAGTGGTGTTCAGTCTTCTTTAGATGCTCATGACTTGTGACACCCCGGTCGGGTTGTGTTGGGTTGTAAATACTGGTTATTATTGTCGCTAAGCTGTATTTTATCTATTCATTTATGTTTAATAATTGTTAAAGAGACGATTTGGGTTAGTTGGCTGGCCTTGTCTTCACGAGAGGCGCCATCACGACCGGGTTTGGAAATTGGGTCGTGACAAGTTGGTATCAGAGCCTAGATTACTAGTTCTCACGAGTCATGAGCAGGTTTAGTAGAGTCTCGCGGATCGGTACGGAGACGTCTGTATTTATCCTCGAGAGGCTGCAGAACCTTAAGGAAAAACTTCACTTCCTTGGAATTCTTATCGTGCGTACTTGATTTAGCTTGGAATATAACTCTTGAAATTCCTCCCACACGTCTGTATGAGCGCATGAGCGCTCAGTATTGTATGTGCCTTGATGGCTTGTCATTCTCCGATCAAGGGGCGAGATGTGATCTCCGTGAGTTTGATATTGGGCCAGTCTGGAGGACTTGAGGCCGGATCTTTGCCTATGGCTTGAGCACCAAGGTGCTGATTATGTGAGCAAGTGTTTGGACTTATATGTTCGGTATTGTCCCTATTAGCCGGAATGGCGGTTGGTATTCATGTGATGAGTATATTAGTACTGCGAGATGTATCTATATGACTTGGTAGTGACGAAGAAGTCTACTGGATAATAGATGAACTGTTAAGTGATTCGATTCCTATTGTGATTTGATGTGTAGCCCGAATATGGGCGCATGAAGAACATTTTCGTGTCTCCTAGTTGGTAAGTAAAGTGCAACACGTGAAGCAGTATGAGTTCAGAATCAGGAAGACTAAAATGACTATGTAGCGTATATGATGGTGGAAGGTGTGCTGAAATACTAAATTGAGGCGAAGCAGGTGGGTTATCTCCTGCAGAGTGTTCTTGAGTGGTATGATCCTTATGTGTCTGTTAGAAGATCTCCTGTGTAAGTGAAGGGTATGTGTTGAAATTTGAGAATTCGGGTCGCATAAGAGAGCGGACTCAGTTGATGTGGGGATAAATGCGAGGTTTACAGAGGATTTCAGTACTAGATAATATGTGTTTTCTTAAACTAGTAAATGATTTGAGTTTAATCTCACTATGATATTGTGGCATCATTAGAGGAAAAGTATTATGAGTTGTTAAGTGTGTCTTGATATATGGCTTCGAGCCAAGTTGGGGAGGTTGTTGTTGATTAGCTGATTGCACAGTTATGTGCTATGTTGGTTCCTTTTCGAGGTATGCTGGCGGATCAGCTTTGGTTACAGGAATTGAGCCGAGGATGGCACGAGAGAAGCAAAATTTTGACAAAGGTTATATGGTGCTTAAATAATAGGATGTCTTGAGCTGTTGATGATAAAGAATGCTCAGTGTATAGAGAAGGAAGATGTTTGTTTTTATTGGAATGAGATCATATCCTGCAGTGTCAAAGTGCTAATAAGGCACGAGTGGTTCTGTTCGTTGAGTTAGGCAATTTGCAGTTTGAATAGGAGTGAAAGACTTTCGAGAATGATTCTAATGTGTTCAAGATTTTACATGTAACAATCAGGTGTCTCAAGGTTGTGTATGTGGTCAGAGACCGTGTTTTCATCGGAAAATGTCGAGGCTTGTGGTATTTTTATGTCGATTATGAGATCCTATGTATCGGTATCTGGAAGGTAATGGTAACGAATTCAAATTCGCAGGAAGTTCTTCAGAGTAAAGTATTCTGGAAGGTGGTATTTCTGTGAACAGCTGAGAGAGTATTCGGTGGCCTATGGGTCTTAGACAGTGTGGTCTTATGTTCGAGTCTCGTGTGGTAGGCCTGGATTGAGGCATTGTGATGCTACAGCGAGGGAGAAAGATCAAGTTGGAAATGAATCAGAAGGAAACCTAGATAAATGAAGTAGCTTGATGGTGACCGAATCGGTATGGTAAGGATATGATTAATTCTTTGTGTGTGCTCGAGGCAAGGAGTTCGTACAGGTATGTTACAGCAAAGCTCTTGAGTTCTGACAGCTTGTTTAGCTTGGTTTGGATGGAAGGATTCAGTCCTGACAGTTTAGCTTGTGCAAAGGGAATTAGGGAAGAATTCTTGTTAGGTTTCACCGTGGTTTGGAGATGTATATATCTTGTATGGGCATGAGAAGCATGGAATGCGTAATGATTTTCTTCCAAATGGGATCAGTGGAGGTTGTTGGCTAGGTGAGTTACAATTCAGTTCTGAAAAGAAGTTCATAAAATTCTCAGGCAACAGGTAGCCTCAGGTAATCAAGGAAATGGTACTGCTGAATATGAGTGATTTGACGAGAGTATATGTCTCGGAAGAAGGGTAATGTGATTAGACTGGTGATACTACGATAGTATTGCGGTATTTTCTAGCTAGATCGACTGTTGATATTTGAGTGTGTTTGATGGCACAGGGGAGTTTTAGAATATCCTTCGTGGAATGACTGGGTACTTGAGGTGTAATATGTATTCATGCTGTGGAATTTGGGGATTAGGTACAATGATTCGTGTGCTATATGGAGTTGGAGACTGGGAGTTCTTAGGTATAGACTATGTAGTGGTTGTGGATCGTGTGTGTTGGTACCTTTAGCGGCTATTGGGATTTGGAAGCCTGAGTGGATCTTTCTTTGCTTGGTATATTATATTTTGGATATGATATTGGGGTGTAGACTGGTTGTCTCAGTGTTGGGTTATTCTAGACTATTGTGCTATGGGCTATGTTGGAAAATGCCACAGGTTGCGTGGCGAGGTGCATCGGATTATGTTCTAGCAGAGTGGTTTGTATTCTAAAGACCAGCGGACGGCTGGGGAGGATTGCTTTCCTTAATTGTGCCTTTGTGGCGGATGTCAGTGTAAAGGTTTCTACCATTGATTCAGTTCCGGTATTGAGGGACTTTTCGGATGCGTTCCTTGTGGACGGGCATGTCGCCGGGCGAGACTGTGGATTTCGTTATTTATTTGGTACCGGGCACCGTATCGTACGGCTCTGGCAGGAGTTATAGTAGCGGAAGGAGCAGCTTCAGGCTTCTTGGTATTCAGTTCGTTGGCAGGCCGATGTGGCTACGTATTTAGATTGAGTTATCTTGGTTAGTCACGAATTGTATTGATGAAGGATAGGTTGATTCGATCGTTACTAAACCTGCTAGTGATCTGGGGAGATCTATGAGTTGCTTTTCTGTCCTGTGAGGCGTTATGATTTTCGGACTATGGGCACGTATAGTGCGGTGCTATCGAGATTCATAGTGGAAGTTTAGGGAGGGGGGACCTCAGTTGTGTTTGAGTTATGTAGCTTGCAACGCTATATGTAGATATCATTATGCACTCAATATCCTTATGACCGATACTCGGTATTTTGTTATAATAAGCAAATTTGGCTTGATGTGCATCTCCCTATGTGAGATATTTGTGTGGATCGGGTGGCACGCCGCCACGGGTATGTTATATGGATCGGGTTGCACGCCGCAACAGTGCGATGTTGAGAATAGTTTTCCATATGTTACTTTGTATGCCTTGCCTCCTAGTTTCTAAGGAAAGTCCGTATTGGGTGTTGCTCGGCGAATCGCGCACCGGTTGTGTCCTTTTAGGATTGAATGATGTATATTACTTGCTTCACCATGGGTATGATGATTTATTTGGGTTCCAGATATCAATCGTGCGTGGTTGGCAATTTCGAGTATAGTGACTTGAGGTGTCTCATGCGGAGCAGTGTTTGGATAGGATCGCGCATTGTAGCGAGGCTACGTGGAGTTACTGAGGAGTTTTAGTTACAAATCTTTCGTTTGAGTCATTTTCATGATTCGAGTATCTTCAGACCGTCTCTTTAGGATGCGTGTATTATGCAAGTTGTGGCTTAGGCCGGTGTTGAGGTGTCATATCACCAAAGTGGTGTGTTGGACCCGAAGTGATCGTTGGGGGTCATTAATGAATACGAACGGATTTGGTTTCAGCTTGTTGGAAGGTTATTATCGAGGTTCAGCTCGGAATCTGCTGTGGTATTAGTCAAAAAGGAAGAAATGCCTTCATGAATGATTGGTCTGAGAAATGGTTATGGTTTACTGTGTGTTTCATCATCATTTGGTAGGATACGAAAGTGTTGGAATGAAACTTTAGCTAATAAGAGGCTTTCTATCGGTATTTGGTTGTTGTGGGTAACCACTGTGAATAGAAATTATCATTTCGAGTGCTTTGATTATGTGGTGTATCGTATGATTTCATTGATGTTGCAAGTATGGGTTATTACAGCTGGTTCGGGACTATTTAAAGTATAGGTGTGAGGTTTTGATCGTATTGTTGGTTTCAGAAGTGAAAAGGTAGTTCTGTGAATTATGGACTAGACTGGATTGGGTAATTTCAGCTATGTTGTGTTGTCATAAGCGATAGGGTGACGTGGGATCATCCTGGGTATATGCTTGGTAAGATCATTTAGCTATTGGTTGGCTTCTAGGACAACTCTAGGTACGCTCGAGGACGAGCGTTTGTTTAACTTGGGGAGGATGTGACGACCCGACCCGTCGTCTCATATGTTGTTGCTCCGTTTTCCCCATTTTATGCTTCTTCGCATTTCGTTATCGGTATGTGGTGTGTTAGAGTTGATTTGGATTGGTTTTGATAAGAAATAAGACACTTAGTCTCTTTAAGGAAGGCTTAAGTTGGAAAAGTCAACCGGACATTGAATTATGAGTTATAGGGCTCGGATGTGATTTCCGGTGATTTTTTAGCTTCGGGGAATGATTTGTGACTTAGGAGCGTGATCGGAATTGAATTTGAAGGTCCTTTGTAGAATTAGGCTTGAATTGGCGAAGTTAGTATTTTGGCGAATTTCCTGTTGATAGGTGAGATTTTGATCCGAGGGTCAGAATGGAATTTCGAGAGTTGCTGTACCTTCGATATGTATTATTATTGGCCCAGTAGTTGTGTTCAGTCTTCTTTAGATGCTCGTGACTTGTGACACCCCGGTCGGGTTATGTTGGGTTGTAAATATTGGTTGTTATTGTCGTTAAGCTGTATTTTATCTATTCATTTAGTTTAATAATTGTTAAAGAGACGATTTGGGTTAGTAGGCTGGCCTTGTCTTCACGAGAGGCGTCATCACGACCGGGTTTGGAAATTGGGTCGTGACACAAGATGAGCACTTTCTCTTTTAAAAGGAGAAGTTGTTATTACCTGTCCTTGGACTGGTATTAGGATTTCTTCTAATGGTGGAGTAGTAGATTCTATTATACCACCTTGTTTTGTATACCATTTATTAATAATCATTTGTAAAGATTCCTGTTGATTTGGAATCTGTCCTGTCAATTCAAACCATTTAAAGAATTCGATATTACATCTAATTCTTTTCATATCTTTGATCCATTTATATTTGAAAGATAATCTTTGGTTTTTTGGGTAAGTCTCAAAATACCATTTTATTTTGATACTACTATCGGGATGTTCCCATTGATCACCTAGATTTTTCCAATCTATATTAAAATTATTTTCTTCTTTAATGACTCCAAGTTGGTCATTATGATCTATTGTTTCTGCGTTTGGGCTTCTAGGAGTGGTCTTAAAAGGACCTATTTGATAAATTACTTTTGGGACAGTTTTATTAAAATCTACCCCTTTGATTTTTCTATCTAGTTCTTCGATTAATTCTTCGTCACTTTTATTGCTATGACTTTCCTTTGGAGGTTTTGAAGAAGAAGGTCTTCTGAAAGACATTCTTCCTCTAGAGGAAGCTTCGCTCATTGAGCTAGACTTTAAAAAATTTAAGTCTATTGCTCCTGATGGATGTTGAATGACTTGTTCGATAAATGAACTCTCTGGTTCATATCGTGGTTGAGTTATTGCTTCAAAGCGCGATAATATGTCATCCCATCGAATCATTCTAGGGACGAAGGTATTACTATGTTCTTGGTTTGCTTCCATGAGCATAGTTACTCCTTTATTACTTTCAATTTTAGCTTTAGGGGCTAAAGTTGTTTTCATTAGTCTGTAATAAACTCTATATATTACAGCTATTTCTTTTGTATTAACTTTGCTATTCATATTTTTTGTTTTAATATTAATAGTTAAGGTATCCAAAACATTCTGGTCATTTATGTCAACTGAATAGTTAGGATAACAATTAAAGTAAACTGGGCCTTGGGCTAAGTTACTTTGTAAAACTCCTAATAATGAATCGTCAAAGTTTAATAGTCTATCATCTCTTAGTAAGAGACAAAGAGGTGTGTCTAAACTTAATCTGTAAAGAGGTTTGACAGCAGTCCAACATGTAGAAAGTTAAATTTCTTTCTATATTGTTGAATGTCATGTTCAGCTAATAACTTGATTGTTTCTATCGAGTTATTAATAGCAACTGTCGATTCGCAAGTTTTGATATTATAATTTTTTATAAAATCAAACTTACCAGTGTGATATAGTGTTGAAGGATTCTTTTGGAATACTCTAATTCTGTAAATCACTTTCTATTCTGGCAATATTTGATACTGCCGAAATATTAATGCTATTTAGAATTTTTTCTTTTTCAGAATTAATCATATTAATACTGAGAGGTGTATCTGTTTATCCAGATTTTTATTGCCTTTAAATTGTGAAGAGTTGTTCGTCTTTGGCTTAGATATGTTTCTAGCCTATCTTCACAAAATTCAATATCTTGTTCTATTTCAAGAAGAGGCTTTGTTCTTAGATTACTTTCTCTAATTATAGCTCTTTGGGTACTAATGTTTTCAATGACATAAAAAAAAATTTGTTTGTAATACGAAGGCGTTCTAACGTTATCCATTTTTGTTCATTACAATATCTTATGTAACGAAAAGTTTTATGTTTCATTTGTTTTACTTTAACAAAGTTTTGTCAAGTCTTAAAAGATATACTATCTTTAAGGCATAAGTCTATTCTATTTATCTTAATCACTACTATTTATCTTATCTTACTTTTTATCAATTTATAATGGTTACTATTTATTATCTTCTTTACTAAACGTTATGAGTTCTAAGTTATCTTGGGGGTTGGTAGTTAAACATGTTCACTGTGTCCTGTATAAAAGCGGCTCTCCCTGGCCTAAATACCGACAACGGCAACTGACAGCAGTTTAATAAGGTTTAACTAAGCTCTCTCTCAGAGACCCTCACACTATGAACTCAGAATATGAAGCTATGAAGATAATGAACAGTAAACTTATAAAGAGATAAACAACATGATTTAAGATTTATAGCATGATAGAAATAACCAGAAACTCAACTAACCTTAAAGACAGTATAACAGTTTAGCCTCTCATACTTGGGGCTAACATGGCTCTGATACCAATAGGGGGATCAGGGATATTATAACTGAAAGTTATAGCGAAAATAATAAAATAAGCAAGTAAAAGTTTATAAAACTTATAGTTTTATTCAAGCATAGTAAGAAAATGGATTTACAGAGAGTTTTCAGAGAGTAGAGAGTAAGAGGATATGATAAGAAAAGGGGCACCTTTTCTGATGCCCAACATAATACAATTTGAGAGTCTTATATAGACCTCTGAAGATACTCGAATTGATCTCAATCGTTGGAATCAATTGTTGTTGATGAAGTCCCTTTCCTTCCTGAAAGGTCAAGTGTACCTTGCTTTTTCGAAAGGTCAAGTGTCGCTTTCTCTTTTTCTGAAAGGTCAAGTGTCACTGTCTCCTTTTCTGAAAGATCAAGTGTCGCTTTCTTCTTTTCTGAAGGGGCAAGTGTCTGTTCAGCTGCTAGAATGGGCGTATGCTTGAGCTATCCCATCTAGATCTTCTATGTCTCCATTTTTTCTTCTTTCTGCAGAGGATGAACTTGAAGCTGCTTCTAGGATAGCTTGTACTTGGATTGGGTTTGTTGACTCAATATTTGCTAACATATCTTGTAGCTTCTTTTTTAACTCTTTCCGAGAGCTGCTTGAATCTGTTTTGACTGTCTTAGATTTCCTGGTTTCTTTAACTTCAGGGATCCAGCCTTTAATTTTGGGAGTTGTTACGAAATATTTAATATGGTCAATTTGCTCTATGTCAAATGACCAGTTAATAATAAATGAAATTCTTTTTGAAAAGTAATATTTGCATTCTTTTATGTGGTCAGGTAGGGTAGAGATTTCGTTTTCTATTTGAAATCTCTCATAGTGCATGTGGAAACTTCTGGACATTGTTTGCTTCCACCAAATGTTTTCCACCAGTCATAAAACCATCTAGGAATGACTGACTTTTGGGCTTGTTCGCTGTATTCGACAAACCATGTGTGTGTTTAGGGGCGTAATTACAAAAAGTTGAACCATGCATCCATGTGATCTTTAAAATTAGAGGTTTGGGGTTTATATGGAACCGATAACCCGATTGGGGTGTGCAAATGATCCATCTTCCATTCAAATGGACTTATTACTTTGTTAATAGTGAATTTGGAAATTCTAATTCCCGTAGGGTCTCTCTCGTCATAGAGAGTATGCTCAAATGACACTGTCATGACTCGGATTTCCCACCATTGGGAGTTGTGATGGAGCCTACTGTCGGAGCTAGGCAAGCCAAGCATTAAAACCTTTTTGGATAACAACACAACAGTAATAAAAATAATAAACCTTTAAATAAAAGCGGAAATCTTTTATAACATAATTAACTAGAAACCAAAAATGTGAAAGTTAATATTTCTCTACCCAAGACTGGAGTCCCTATCTCACGAAACTCTAAAGAGTGCTACAAACAAGTCCGAATAGAAAATACATAATGTCTGTCTCGGTACAATGAAAACAAACAGAAATATAGAAAGGGACTTCGGCCTGCGAACGCCAGCTAGGCTACCTCGTAAGTCCTTGGACTGAAGTCAGCTCCCGCTTAGTGCTACTGCTGTGATCCAAAAGCTGCTCCGGTACCGTGATATGTGCAAAAAGCACAGAAGTGTAGCATCAGCACAACCGACCCCATGTGCTGGTAAGTGCCAGCCTAACCCCGGCGAAGTAGTGACGAGGTTAGACAGGACTACCAAATCAACCTGTGCAGTTCAATATATATACATATGCAATAACAGGAAAGAATGCCGAAACCAAGCAGTAAAAAGGGAAGGGAAGCATGCTATGAGGGAGTACAATCCGGATATAAAAATCATCAACTTAAGTGAGGAACAGGGCACAACAACAAACAAAAAAGGGAAAACAACAGTTGCACGGCATCACCCTTCGTGTTTTTCCTCACATAACTCTCATTTCATAGCACGGAATGACCCTTCGTGCAAATATAATCAAACCTGGCACGGAATGACCCTTCGTGCAATATAATCAAAATATGGCACGAAATGACCCTTCGTGCATTATCACTCTTCCTCACCCAAACAGCAACCACAACCAAACGGACGAGGGAATAAACAATAATAAGAATATGTCCCAGGAAGGGAAAACACAATTAAACAACTAAATCCCGGCAAGAGAGCAATAACAACAACTTTCACATCCCGGCAAGGGAGATAATCAATATACTCAAACCATACCGGCAAGGGATTAATCACATCTTTTCCATTTCTTTCATTTCTTACTCAATAGTATTTTTTTATCGTTCGAGCCAACGCTCCAAAGAATTTACAATTCACAATTAATCCTCATACTCTTCACATTATGTAGAAATCACTAATTTAGCCTGGGAGAGTTCCAAAATATACCAAAATGAGCACCAACAAAGACCCACGGTCATGCTAGACACCGGTGTATAGATGTCACCATGCCTATATACCGTACTCGATCATCTAACAATTAGACATCAATAACACTCTAATCCTATTCCCTCAAGCCAAAGTTTGATCAAACACTTACCTCGAATGCTCCAAAAATCCACTCAAGCCTCTAATATAGCTTTACCCCTCGAATTCACCACAAAACCGCTCAAATCTAGTCACAAATTACTTGAATGTATCAACAAATGCTAATTGAATCAATTTGAATGCATGAAAATGAATTTCCCAAAGTTTTACTCAAAAATTCCCAAAACGCCCCCGGGCCCACGTGATCAAAACCCGAGGTTCGAACCAAAACCCGATTACCCATTCCCCCACGAGTTCATATATATGATTTGTTTTGAAATCGGACCTCAAATTGAGGTTCAAAGCCCCAATTTTAAGAAAACCTAGGTTCTAGCCAAAATCCCCATTTTCACCCATGGAAATCCTTGATTTTAAGATAAAAACATGATGAATGATGTAAATGATTGAAGGGATTAAGTAAAAATTGACTTACAATTGATTTGGGGAAGAAAGTTTTCTTGGAAAATCGCCTATGGAGTGTTTGGAGTTGAAGAAGTGAAGAAATGAGGTGAAAATTTGTCTAAGTATGAAAAATGCAGGTTGCAGATGTGGGAAATGCAAACTGGGGTTCGCAATTGCGAACCCTGACCAAATATGGGAATTGGGAAGTCGAGTTCGCATTTGCAAAACCTGAAGGATACTGGGAAGTTTGCATTTGCGAAAAATAGGTCGCATTTGCGAAGGCTCACTACGGCATTTGCGGATAGTCATTCGCATTTGCGATGACAGGTCTCATAGGCGAGCATCGCATTTGCGATAAATTTCTTTGCATTTGCGACGATTGCTGCCCAGGCGAAAGATCGCATTTGCGATGAGAAGCTCGCAATTGCGAGTTCGCATTTGCGAATGCTGGCTTCGCAAATGCGAAGCCTGCAGAACTGAAAGATACCAGATTTTTACAAATGAGAAAATACAATTCGATGCCTATCCAAAACTCACTCGAGCCCTCGGGGCTCCAAACCAAATATGCACACAACCTCAAAAACATCCTACGGACTTATTCGTGCGATCAAATCGCCAAAATAACATCATTTACATAGAATCAAGCCTCAAATCACATGACTTCTTCCAACTTTTCATAAAACACAAATTTTCCATTTCAAGTCCGAAACACGTCAAACGACGTCCAATTTCGACCAAACTTCACAGAAAGCGCTTAACACATATTTAAGACTTGTACCGGGCATCGAAACCAAAATACGAGCCCGTTACCCTAGTATTTTAATCAATATTCATTTCCATTTTCCTTAATAATTTTAGAAAAATAATTTAACAGAAAAATTCTTTTACTCGGGTTCTAGACCTCGGATTTCGACTCCGGGAACATGCCCGAGTCCCATATTTTTCTACGGACCCTCCGGGCTCATCACATCACGGGTCCGGGTACGTTTACCCAAAATGTTGACCAAAGTCAACTTTAATTATATTAATATCAAAATTCTTTAAATTTTTCACAGATTTCACATATTTCAACGTAAAAACTTTTCGGCTACGCGACCGGACTGTGTACGCCAATCGAGGCAAGTAAAAGTGAGGTTTTCAAGGCCTCGGAAGCACGGAAGGAAGGAGAAAATAGGTGATGACCCTTTGGGTCGTCACAGACACTGATCCTGTATATATTAAAATGAATTCATAGAACCTCCTTGTTTTTAGGGGGTCGCTGGTTTCAACAAAATTCCTGTCTGTGTAACAGGGTCTTATTAGGTTTACAAGGTCATAATTTTCATAATTTTTTTCGAGAGCTAAAACCTTGATTGGTTCTTTTGGAATTAGTTCGAATGTTTCTCTTTCTAAAGAAACTGGTTTCTTTTCCTCTGCCTTTGAGGGAGTGTTTGGGTTTACTACTTGAGCGAAAGACTCTGGGGTCTTCATGGCATAATTTGCACTGGTTAAAGTCTTTCCAGCTTGGCTCAGCTTTCGAAGAAGCTTTTTGAAATGGACCATCTTTCTTTGGAATAGTTCCAAGTATTGTCATGGTAGAGGGTTTGTTTTGAGTGGGTACTCTCGGAGAGGTAACCATTAAATTTAGTTGTGGTCTCACAGGTAGTGATGGGAAATATCCTTGCTGGCAGAATATTTATTCTCACGTTTGGGTGAGGCCCTGAACGGACCCTTCTGACTTGGTCTCATTTTTTTCCTGTAGAAATTCTCTAGTTAGAAAATCGGGTAAAGAGTTATTTTCTCCTTTGATAAATTTGATTTCAAAATCAAAGCTGGATAGTAGTGCTTGCCATCTAGCAAAATTTTGTTTTGAAATAAGATTCTTAACATCCTTTTGTAAAATCTCTTTGGCTGATTTGCAATCAACCCTTAGTAAAAATTCTTTGTTTATCAAATCATCTTGAAATTTAGTTATACATAGCACTATAGACAAAATCTCTTTTTTGATTGTACAATAATTCTTTTGAGCCGGATTCCAAATACCAGAAGTGAAACGAACTAACTGTTCTGGAGATTCTGAAGAAATTCGTTGTTTAAGAATTCCACTATATCCTTCATCAGAAGCATCAATTTCGACTATCATGAAAGCTTCAGGATTTGGAATACCTAGGCATGGGAGTTTCTGAACAATAGATTTGATTTTCTTAATTGTGTCAGTTTGCTCTAGACTCCATGGGATAGGATTTTTCCTAAGGCGTTTATAGAGTGGTTCGCAAAGTTTTCTAATATCAGGAATAAAATCTGCGACATGGTTAAGGCTTCCTAAGAACCTTTGAAGTTGGGTCTTATCAGTAATTTCATCATGAAATTTGGATGAGAACTCTATGGCTCTACATATTGGTTTATAAGCGCCTTGATAGAGGTCGTGTCCTAAGAATCTAATAGTTGTTTGAAACAACTTAACTTTCTTAGCACTGACTACTAGGCCGTTATGTTTTATTATCTTAAAGAAGGTATTGAGATGTTTGAAGTGAGAATCTATGTCTTCTGAGAATATTAATACATCGTCAATATAGACTATTGACATACAACTGTAAGGATTGAATATATTATTCATTATATTTTGAAATTCCGATGGGGCATTTTTTAACCCCAAAAGGCATTACATTTAATTCATACTGTCCAAAAGGGACATTGAAGGCCGTTTTGTATTTATCCTTTTCCGCAATTTGAATTTGCCAGAATCCGGATTTCATATCGAACTTACCATAAATATTAGCTTTATAGGTTCGTTTTAATAAATCTCTTTTATTAGGTATTGGGTACCTAATCCATTGTAATACTTTGTTTAAAGGTTTGTAATTAATAACTAATCTGGGAGCTCCTCTTTCTTTCTCTGCATTTTTATTAACATAGAAAGCTGCACAGCTCCATGGAGACTTTGAAGGTCTAATAATCTTCTTTTGAAGAAGGTCATTAATTTCCTTTTTACAAGTTTCCATTAATTCATGATTCATTTGAATAGGTCTTGCCTTTGTAGGTATAGCTTGTTCATTAAATTCTTTAATATAACGTAATTCTATTATGTGCCTTTTTCTTTCCCAAAAGGCGTTGGGTAAATCTGAACAAACTTCTAATTCAAGTTGGTTCAGGAATTGTTTTATTTTAGCTTTGTCACGACCCCAACCCGGTCATGATAGCGCCCAGCACACTAGTAGGCAAGCCCGACTGATAACAACTAGGTCGGGGATCCAAACTAGAGTAAGAATTTGAGAAGTAAATGCGGAAGCTATAACAACAGGAATTAAACAACTAGAATTAAAGAGACGAAAATAAAGGATATGGGAAAGATTCAAGGAAAGAATTCCAAGAACTTTCAAGA